>JABASF010000190.1:0-56788 GCA_019776145.1 Harlomillsia oculata | reverse complement strand
ACTCTTCGGCGTATTATTAATATAGTATTATACGTAGTATAGGACAAAAACTACAATTTTATTACCTACATTTTGCAGATATGCACACTTTTTTCTGTGTGGAAATGGGTTAGGAGTACACGGTGTATGTCTATTTACTAAGAATAAGGTCAGAAAAAAGCTAACATAAGGAAGAAAGATGGAAAAATTGTCCTGTTTTCTCCAGTGTGCACTTGTTTATTATTGGTATATAAGGGATTGCGAACGGTTTAGGTCTTAGGTGAAGCATTCATGCGACGCGACGACGACTCAAGGAGGAGGACGCAACAATACTTTCGCAAATAATATTTCATGACGGTATAAACTTAAAGGATTCGCATTGTACTCTGATATACATATTATGATATTCTGTGTATATAGTACTACTGTATAATATATATATAGTTAGTATGTTAGATAATACACTTTTGAAGGTTTACTGGAGCCTACAGAAAGATACTTTTTGAGGAGGACAACGCTACGAATGGTAGAATTTTCCCTTTAAAGATTTTTACCAACTTATTTATTTGTAGGTTTATTTAATTTTTAAAGAATGTGATAGTCAAACATGAGATGGGAGCTCACGGACGTGACAGTCAAGTGCAGAGACACATGTCTGTCGTCTAAACGGAATAACGGGATCCTTGACGTTTTTTTTCTAGGAAGATGCTAGTAAATGATGTAGTAGTTAGCATTCTGTTGGGTAACTATATATGTACTTGAAGAGTAGCTTACAAAAGCGGATTTTTCGGATCCAGTAGTTTTAGAAAGGTGACTATTGCACGGGAGTTTCAGCCCTCTCTGGAGTCTCAGTGTCAGACGAGACGTGACTGGAGCAGTAGAATTTCTTATGAGCAATAAATGTGGAGAGATAGTTGAAGTAAATGTTGCATGATTTGCAATATTTGACGGCACACGGCTTCTCTTGCTTTTGCAACGATGTGAGTGCGCCCAAGTCCTCGTCGACTGAAGAGGATCGACTAGAGCAATTTCTCTCATTGTTACTTGTCTCATTGTCAACAGAGCGAGGTCTTTCCTTCCCGTCAATTCCGTTTGTATTCTTCCCACTGGCGGGACTGGGTAATTCTGCCATTGACGGTGGTGAGGAGGCAGAGTGATGCGTGGGACTGAGAGTCGCAGCCGCTGCGGCTTTGGCACTGCTAGCACTTATGCTCACAGCACATGAGGAAATGCAGTCGGACGAGTTGCTTTTGATAGATGCACAGTCGCCCGAGTCAGCTCCATTCGTTTCTTCCGGTGGACTTCTGAGGCCAGTTGACATAAGAATAGCCTCTGCCGATTCTTCTGGGATTTTATGGACTAGTTTCATATGTCGAACTACATTCCCTTTGTATGAAGAGGAGTAGTTGCACAAGTTACAGAAATGAAGTCGATTGTTGCTATCCATTTTGTCATTGCACAAGTCAGGAGTGGAAGGAGGAGAGTTTATGACTTGTGATTTTCCGGAATGAGGTGAATGATTTAGCCTTTCCTTGTCTGTTTCCGCTTGACCTGGAGAAGGGTGACGATGGTTCCTGTCTGGTGAATGAGCAGCAAGAGACACGGCGGAAGACGAAGTCACTGCTTGGGTTGGTCCTGGAATTGTGGGTTCCAAATCGTTTGTTGTGATGCAGGTTATGTAGTCACCTTCTTGGAGGTCGGAGACCCGTTTGTCAAAGTGCATTCGGATGTGAGTTCGCATTCCACGTAGTGTATTCCCTCTGTAGCCGCACAGAAGGCATTTAAATGCCCTAATACCAGTGTGTGTCTCTAAATGCTTCTGAGCCGCACTAACCGTTGGACTGTACGTGTCACAGCACGGGCATTTCCAACCAACGCTCGCACTAGAATTTGATCCTGCGGAGGTTCCATTCGGCCCTGTGCAAACTCGGGCGTGTGAACTCATTTGATCGTCTGGTATAGCAAGTCTACATTTTGTGCAACGAAGAAACCCTTTGGAGTCGTGTAGTTCCGTGATTCCACACGATGTTTTGCCTCCGCAGATGCTTCCATTGCCATTTCCGTTATTATTACTCTCACAACTTCCATGACGTTTCGTACAATAAAATGTATGATGGGTTTGTAGAGTGTCCAGTGAGCTGAACTTGATTCCACAAAATACACATGGAAATTGTCCACTTCCTCCATTTCTGTCCTTTGGACTTGCGATCGGTGATGCCATTTGAGGTGTCAAAGGGGAAACTGATTTCCTTTTCAAGCCATCGCGTGAATCCATTGGCGATACGTCTCTCGAGGATGAGTCCGGAGATGCTTTCAGCAAACTTAAACCCATTTGTCCAGGACTGCAGATGACAGCTGTTGCTTTCTTCATAACTGGAGGAGGACTAAGTGACCCATCAGCCTCAGTTTCACTCTTTGCTGGAGAAGAGCACGACGATAATAAGGAAGAATGTTCTTTGCTTCCGTGGCTGTTAGATCGACAGTTTCCTTTGGAATTAGTCGCCGACGGGGAAACATTGTTATTGTTATTGGTAGTTCTCGCAGCGCAGTAATGTTCCTTATGAACCAAGTAGTTTTCATATTTGTAGAAGACAATGTCACACTCTACACACTTTGATACACCTCGTTTGACGGGACCTTGCTGCTGAGGATTGCTCATGGCTTGATTCTGTTGATGCTGCTGAATTGTATGTTGGAGACTAGCAAGGTACGCTGGGTCGAGGAATCTAACCGCAAGTTCTGGTGTTAGAGCTGACATCAGTGCTGGATTCAGACTCAGCGGAGACGTAGGAGATCGAGAGTTGATTAAAAGTTGGGGATTAAGTTTAGCTAGGCTTTCGTTCAACTCAGGCGGGTTTGACATTAACAGCTCAGCAAGGCTCTGATTGCTAGCACTTGTCAGAATCGCTCCACCAGGTAGCTGAGTAGCGATTGGGCTCATCTTTCCTCCTACACCTGAACGTCCTTTGTTCATGTCCAGAATGCTATAATCCACACCACCAACGTTTGCAGCCACTTTCTTTCCAGCACTTGCGTTTGCCAACATCATCATCATTGCAGCAGTTTTCGAGTTGTGATTGATGACAGAAGGATCTTCTCTATCTCGAACAGATGAGGACAATCGGTTTAAAATTCCATTCAGTTTCGGTTCACAGAGTGCGGGTGGTGTGGAACACGAGCTACTGATTGAAGTAGATGAGGGACGTGGAGTTCGCTTTCCTCCACTTCCACTGCCACTTCCTACAGACAGTCTACCGGAAGGACTCGGTAGCTCTTGATGACTAAATTCCGATTGTACCTGAGTTCCTGGACAAGAAGTGGTGTTTTCAACACCAGCTCTGTCACCGCGCTCACCATTATTTCCAAGGTGTAAGACATCTCGGTTCTCCTTCTCCTCGTCACAGCATATCTCCTTCTTAGTATGAATGCTTCGAAGCGTGAGATCAATTGCGGGCATGCTCTCGTCACAAACATCTTCACTCGCAAAAGTATCACCATTTGGGTCTCCGTCAAGATCTGCTTCCATATCTTCAATCTCTTTCTTCACCAAGGTGATATCTGGAGCTTTTCTACTTTTGCTACCGCTACTGCTTTTGCATCCAATACTGTGGCTTCCACTTGATTCACTATGTGCAGATTCCACACTCTTTGACTGAGCTCGGCTACCTGGACAAATTTTTCTAATTGTGTCCTTCGGATCGTTGAAAACACACTGATTTGGAGAAAGGCTGCTGGTGTTGTTACTTGATGAGTTTGTCGCGAGAGCTCCAATATTTGATGAAAAGTTGGAATGGAGGAAATGTGTAGGAACGTTTGTTCCTGTAGATTGGGACAACGGTGATGGAGACGGCAGCGGCATCGGAACCGGAGTTGCGGGTAAACCTTGCACTGATCCGTTTGGTAAAACCACTAAAGCATTTTGTGATGGCAGAATATTTCCAGGCAAAATGGTGGCTCCTTGAATGAAACAGTATGGCACAATGATGACCGGGTTGGTTGGTAACACTACAAACGGTTGTGCTGTCATGGGTCCAGGAGTCCCCACCGGACTTCCATCAGATGGAAGTGGAGAACCGCTTGACACCTTTCTAGTCGATGTAACATTATTTGCTCCGGTGACTGAGTCAACGTTTTGTTTGGATGAATTGGTTGAACTGGCTGAAACAGTCGTCGACTGCTGAGCTTTGAGAACGTGTCGAGTGCTACAGTAATACTGTTTGTGAACTCGGAAAGTTTTGATTGAAGAGAACTGAATGTCACAGTCTTGACAGTAACGATCCAGAGCATTGACTCCTTCAGGTAAATTCTTGTTGACTCCAATATTGTTGGGTGTTGGAGTGCTTGAGGACCCATCTTCATTTGACGCATTTGACATCTGACTAGAGGACAATGGTGGACCAGAGTGCATCCTCATGTGACGATTAAGACTGACCTTCTTGTCAGCACTGTAAGAGCAGTAAATGCAGGAGTATAATTTCCCTGTCTTCATGTTCTTGTTGGCATTACACACTCCAGAATCTGCAGAAGGTGCTCGTCCTCCCTGATTTTCGGACTCATCAATCGTGAGCTCTCGCTCTTCTCCAGAACTTTCTCTCTCTCGCTTCTTTGCGTTTCCACCCAAGGACGTCCCAGAGTTGTTGGTTTGACCAAATTCAGACTTTGAATCTCCGTCCGCGTCGCTCTTATCTCCTTCTTTTCCTGTAGATTTAAATCAAACCAAAATCATATTAGTCTAAGAGCATCTTTGTCGTTTACATTAATAAACTCAGAGTCTTATAAAGCTATTCGTGTCCAGTGGATAGATAAGGGAGGACAAGCCATAGCTGTGTCTCAGCCTCAGCAAACCTTGAAATGAGTTAGCATCGCATGAATATTCATTAAAACTCTTCATTCAGTGCTCGCTTGGTTTCAATTACTTCAAAAGAGAAAATGAGATTTGGAGCTCTTCCCTGATAAAACCGAATAATACCCGCCTATGATAATGATCCAAGTTTTCAGATTCTCATTGATTGTAAAGCAAAGGTAGCGTTTATGTAACGGATTGTAGAAACTCATGTTCAAGGAGATTTTCGTTACGTTCTTTCTTCCTACTTCTTCTCGTCAAATGTAATTACAACATTGTCATTAGAAGCACACAGCCAACCTAATAAAGTGTGCCTTTTTAGACACAATATAGTCTGACGTTGTAATCTGCAAAACCGAGCAGTAAATTTGCAGTACCTTCTGGGTAATAATTAGTTTACTCAAAAACAGGATCAGGATACACTATGTTTCTTATGGTACTATTTCAATGAAATGAGCGAGCGTCGCCTAACTTTCAGCTTCAACTCATCACCTTTAGAAAGATGTAGCAGCAGGATATATAGACTTGGAGACTGGAGAGTTACTAATGTATAAAAACTTGATCCAAAAATACTAATCGCAGCAATTTTAATCCTTCTTGAATGCAGCGCAGCGCTTCGATGTAAACTAATTTGGCAGATTACATCTTCGGCTAATCTAATTTAACCAGAAAGACGAGAAAAAAATAATCCGTGTAGCCAAACATGATTCTACCATAGTTTTTAATCAGTTTTGCTCATCAAGATGCGAAATAAAGTTTACCTCATGAAACATTCTAATTAAAAAGCATCCTTTTGACAGAAACGCACGAGCTATTCATAAGCTCTAGTGTGTGTACGACGCTGCCAACTGAGCCATAGTAATTAGAAGTATGGGGAATATAAATCATTACTCGTCATTTAGTAAGTGTATTCTCCGGTCCTTAGAGACTTTCCAGGTGTAAGTGTGCAAAGGGTTATGAGCCCACACCTTACAATTCTAATTGCCTTTACAAGTTTAACAACTATTCTCAGTCAGTCCTCCATCTACTTGAAATTCCCACCTACGCTCCTTTTTGAAGAAATCAGCCAGAATAATAAAAACTTGCTAAAGAATTAAAATTGTAGCAAAAACATGTTACGAACGAAGAGTTTCGACATGCGAATGAATTCCACTGAGCCTCATCATTTTGTGCCCAAGGGGTCATAGAGGGAAAGTAGAAACAGCGCATAAGTCCAGCACACAGAAGGAAGGGTCATGACTATGACAAAGAGAAAAGTGCACATAACGATAGGAAAAACACGTACCAGTTTCTTTCCTGAAGGAACAATAGTAAGTCTGATGAGCTTCCAGTGTTCTCGCTGAGCTGAATTTGATATTGCAGGGCTCACACATGAAGGCCAGACCTGTTGGAATGGAAAAAATGAAAACGAATGATAAATAAGAAGTAGAGAACTTGTAAACTCCATAGTTTCGTACCCAATGCATGCTTCAAATCGTTTCAAATTGCTTTTTCATGTATACAAACTGTGTACACAGGCACAAACAACACAACACGACTCTTCGTACCATTACACACAGTTAGCATTGCATACGGTGTAGTACAATGAGAAGAGATAAAATTGCAGCTTCCTCTGAGTCCTAATCATGAAGATAGGTAAAGTGCTCATTAAGCTTCAAATTAAGTCCCGCTGCCAATTAGGCATGGCCCAAAACATTGGTAAAATCACACAAGGTTTACTGATGTAATCCTCTTTGTGCACATTGCACGATTCTTATAACTCAATTATTGAAGAGACTCAGCTTGGTAAAGACTTTCCTTACAATGCTCTGCATTATAAAGCATACGTAAAGTGTAGAAATTTACTGGATAAGGCGGGTTCATCATATCACAACAGTGTGCTTCAAAATCTCATTTCTGACGCTCAAATCGCTGTGAACATCAAATTGTAAGAAATTATCACGTGCAGAGCTGTGAAGTAGAGCCTCTTCACTCATTATAAGAATGCACCATGTCCCACTTCCCTTGCAGATTGCCAATTTGCAAGCTCAAGGGCATAAAATCTTTATACATTTCACATATTGCGGATAAGTTCACACAGCGCTATTAAAAAGTCTAAAGTCTTTGCAAGTATTATTAGTAAAAGGATACAAAACCAAATAAAACATTAGTAAAACCATTTCAATCTAATTTTTACGGTTGAGACTCGTACAAAAAAGTTTCCTCTACAAATGATCTGATTCAATTTTATTATATTTACGCTGGTTTTGTAAGAAAATAATAATTTAACATTATAACCTTGTAAATTTGCGGGCAATCTCGTCTCGAAATCAAAACTAATATAATCATCATCACCTCCTCTTCCATTGCTTTAGAAATACTTAAACGTATACGTATACGTAATAATAAACCACAAAGGTAATTCAGAACGCCAGTTTCCCCTCCAGTTCATAATCCACAAATATAATCACGTTGCTCCGTTGCTCGTCCATACGTGATACTAACTTTTCGATGAGCCAGTCAGTCAGTGAGCCATGAAACTTCTGGAAAAACCTGATCTTGAGCATTTTTTCGAAAGAAAACTACACTAATGTTCTTACTTCATTCAAGTGCATTATCTCGGACCTTTTTTGCATTTCCGCGATAAAAGCTTCCCAACGTGTTTGTTTAGCTAATTATCTCAAATGCTAATTCTCTTGTAAAGGACTGCATTGCATTACTTTTTATTAAATTTGTGCAGTGGATTCGAGAGTGAGCAACATTATAAAAATACATTGCATGTCAACTTGACGACTAAGTGCATTGTAGACTGTAAAGTGTCAGTAATTATTGACTAAGCATGCTGACAATACAAACTTACTGGATCGTGCTCCTTCGTGACCAATAGAAGTTTTGTCTCCTTTCATAGAAGGGCCGCTGGCAACGTTGACTGCTGCAGCCGCGGCTGCAGCTGCAGCCAAGTCTGGACCAAGCATCGGTGGCATGAATAAAAGTCCTAAAATTTATAAACAGTAAGTTTATTAGTTTATGAATCTAGTCCTCTGAAATTTCATCACAATGACAATCTTTTAGGTTTCTGAGCTTGCCATATTGTTAAAACGCAATCACTGATGGGTTTTAATTTTTGAATCATTTCCTTCAGGTGCCTACTATTTCCTTACGGTTTATCAGTACACAGTAAAGTGTTGCTGTGCTATATGAAGTTGTATATTACTTTAATAAATTCCATGAGAAAACAGCAATTCAAGAGCACGGCTCTCGACGAATAAGATGCTCTCGTTAAACATAAATACCGATGTTCGGGATAAGATAATGACATCCGTGTGTGTGTGGGTCTGCCTAGCATGACTTCAAGTTATCTGATGCTTTGCAGATTCCCTCAAGTTGCAGTTTTACATGGTGTGGTGTACAACTCGGGAAGTTTGAGGGAAATCTCACATATAAGATGAGTTTAACCTGTGCATCGGCGACCTTTTCCTTTTTTTCAAGATAAAATTCACCTCCTCGGCGAACTTTACACGTGTGCACAAAATATTCCGGTGCGTTACTCCCGCCTAGTATCCGAAACGGTGAGCAATGTTGTTTCTATTGTTCTTTTACTGTTGAAATCATTAGATGTATTGTAGTCACGGAAGCTCTTCATTTCTGATGAGTTTAACCTGTGCATCGGCGACCTTTTCCTTTTTTTCAAGATAAAATTCACCTCCTCGGCGAACTTTACACGTGTGCACAAAATATTCCGGTGCGTCGAAGTGGGTGGCTATTCTGGACTATCGTCCACTATAAAGTTGCTCTCTACCGCTTGTTCAACTGAATTATATCAATTTGCTCAAAAAGCAAATGCATGTAGAGCGATAACTACACCACCGTATAGATCTCCAAGATTTCCCTTATCTTTCTCTCAGGAGTCAACTTCAAGAATCTTAATCAACTTTCAGCGTATATACAAGTTCTCGTGTGGTTGGGTTTTGGTAGCTGCAGGCCAGCATGATATGTATAAAACATACATCGTAATACCTCATATACACCAACACACCATGAGATTATCAATCATTTATCTAAAGGACAAGTGCAAGTGTCTTTCCGCACGATTCATTCATTTGTTTTGCCTGGCTTGGTAACCGGGGTCAAGAAGTTTCGTACTTTTCAAGGTTCTCTCCGGTACAGAGGAAATGGACGTCGTAGAATATTTATGGAATAAAATAATACTCCTTTTCATATACGACGAAGTTTTGGCAGAGTCGATAAGGTAGCGTGGTCAAACCCATCAGAAATGAAGAGCTTCCGTGACTACAATACATCTAATGATTTCAACAGTAAAAGAACAATAGAAACAACATTGCTCACCGTTTCGGATACTAGGCGGGAGTAGCTGTAAGAAAGAAGGATGAATGCCTGCTGGCAAAATTTGTTGTGAATGAAACGGTGCTGGAGATCCATTTTCAGTACGAAGAATCTCGGGTGTACGACTTCTGCTGCTACTGCAGTCTCGTTCTCTTGCATTTTTTCTACGCTCATCCCTTTCGCATTCGTCTCCATCCAGATTGTCAATGTCAGTCAAGTCTGGGATGCTGCCCGACGTCCTACTGCGACTATCGCGTCGACGGTGTTGTCGAACACCACCCTTGTTTACGTTGTTATGATTGGTAACTCCTTTCCCGTAAGGTGATACACGATCCCCTTCTGTTGACCCAACACTGTGACTTCGTCCAGCAGCTCGTCCAAGAGACGTTGTCCTCTGAATTCGATGTCCAACTGGAGACAATGACACAGGATCTTCTTCTGAATAGCCTGGAGAAAACTGTTGCCTAGAGTCACTATTTTGTGTTTCGGGACTGGAAGCGGTGGGGTGATCCGAGTCGGCTTTCTCCTTCTTCGCTGAACGACTTTCGCCCTCTTCATTTTCATTCCAAACCTCCTCCCCAGAACCTGTGCAAACAAAGAAGATATGAGACTCATGAGACGCGCTCTGACTGAGTTATATGCTTTTTATATACTAAACTGTCCTAACTAAAGACTTCCATATAACAAATGAAAGTCCTACAATCAATGAGTAAATGAATCTACGAATGAAGAATGAATGAATGAATGAATTAAAGTTGTAATTGTCTGCCACCAATAATGTAACAATTACTATATTAAGGTATAGCATTAAAGATGTGAAGTTTGACGTCCATGTCAACACTAATAATTTTGTAAAAAGCACTAGACTTATTATTTTGTGCTGCATGAAGTCCATGATATTCTCCTTGCCACAAAGTAATGAAACTATTATCCCGTGTACATTTACAAGTTCATCAAGCTTTAATTACCCCTTGTACCCAATTCAAAACTACGACCATGACCTCCTCTGCGTGTACTCATGAAGTTCACATCGTTCAAAAGTTGTGATTACTACATAATTACGTGTTAATTTATTTGATGCGTAGTCACTTTCAATTTAGGCAATGTGTGTTCCAATGATTTAAAACCTTGCCATCAAACTGGTTTCAACAGGACTAGCTTCTCAATTTTCCTAATTATAGGTGCCATTTCCTCGTCATTAAATTCTGTGTATCATGTTTTGAAACCATTATCTTCATCGTTTTCATTGTGAAGTGCGGAAATGACACACCCATCTATTTCTTAAAAATTTTTCTAATCCCCAATTTTTGTTTTCATGTTTTCAATTGCAACACGAAAAAACACAAAAAGCTGTTAATTCACATTATTACAATTCGTTGAACCTTTCATATTATGTGGGTTGATTCTTGATTCGTGAACGCAAGACAGAGTTCCATCACAGCGAATGAAAAAAATTGGTGCTAACTAGCCTTTTGAGTAGATTGTTGAAAGCTGTTCGTAATCAGATTGTGGATGGAAGTAAAAAGGTTTTGGGAGTTAATTCATCATCAATCAGTCATCACCTCCGCAGACCGCTTATCGAAATTCTTCTCTTCATCACCAGCAACAAAAAATGGTGCAGATGCAAAAATGAAGTTGAAATGACAAGTTTTACTTTGGCCAACAGCAGAGACACGTATGCTCGAGGACTGTAAGAACAAACGTTCAACAGACGCTGGCCCTAAAATTTTTTGTCGTTTCATTGAGACAATGTGTTGAGAACAACCTGTCACACTCATTGTCACTGTCACTGCCAGTCTCTCAGTGTCACAGTGGAAACTTGATTATATTCTTGAGTATACAGTAAAAACCAGAGCTACCTGTCCGGAATTTCAATGGCCATTCATGGCATAAGTCTATCCAGTCTACCTACCGCAAAAACAGGGACTTACGACTTGAACCCTGCATCCCTTGCCACGACGTGACTTGTGGAGTTTTTAAGTATGACAAGCAAAGGTTGCTTTTGCTCGTTTGTATGTAGTGGAACTTACTGTAGACATCCCCTACGCAGTGCTTGTCACAACTTCAAAAAGTTACCTGCTGATGCAGACAACTCGCTCAGGATAGTTTTCAATGAACATTCCTGACTTCTCTAGTTTGCTGTCTCACAGTTCCTGGTCATCCTGTCACTCATCATGACCAGAGCGCAATGAATGAAAGCAATGAATGAAACAAAGCGATGACAGACGTCGATAAAATTAGTCAAGTTAGTTCCAGCTACATTTCAATACTCCGACGAAAGCAAGCAAGTTACTTCATAAACAAGTAACAATTTTCCCATAGATAGAAAACTAAAATTTTAATAATCATTCTTAGTTTCAAATTCAACGAAAAAAGTCGTACAAACAATTGATGTATATAGATTAAAAGCGTTTAATCCCATTGTAACGACGAGAGTAGTCAAATGAAATTATATAAATATTTAATGTGTTGTTTTAATCTCAATGTAGTCTAACAGTCATTTAGTATCCTAGAAGCACATGATTTTATGAGCACTGGCCTGATAATCCCATTACCAATGCCGTCGTAAAATAGAACTCGGTTGCACGCAAAGTCAACGACGGTTGAGTGTTTTCCGAGAAACTTTGATAACGAAGAAATCCATTTGCCTTACAGCAATAATAAAAAACAATTGCAAAACTGTGTAAATTGCAACTCGTCTAGCGTAAGACCATCAAAAACGTATCGATTAATGGAAACCACATTTTCGGCGAAAAGATCATGTAAATGAATTATACGGAAAAAGTGAAATGAAGTTTTTCACGGCAATTACTGTCTGAATAGCATATTAATTCTTTTACCTGGTCAAATATTCTAACATTATTTGCTAATCCAATCTAAGTGTTGGAGTGATCGAGTTGTGCAAGCAAGCAGTGTTGTTTTAAAATTCGTAGCAATTTACTGTCACATTCGAATGGTATCACACAATATTGTTTTCTGCCACAACCATCATTTTACTCATACAAAAGCCATCCATCGGAAAACTTAATTCTACCATTACACCTCCAAGAAGTACAACGTTTTGTGTTGATGTGACTATCGCAATAAATTTTCTAAGACGGCTTTTCATCGACGGGTCAATAGAATATTCGAGCATATATCCGAAACGCACATTTGGAAAACTCATTTAACATGCAACTTCTTCCTTTTAATACGATAGCGTGAACATGTATTGTACGTAATACCAAAGGAAAAATGCGACAAAAACTAGCTTAATGAAGCAAAGAACGAAAGAAAGGGAGGCAGAACCCAAATGCCGTTCGTCCCAGAAGTAGAAAAAGAGTCGGTTATCGTGATTTAAGATCTGCATGAACAGAAGCTTATCAACACGACAAAAGATCAGAACAAGCTTAAAGTATGATAAGAAATTCAAGATGAGTTATCTATCGCTCAAGTCCGTCCGTTGAAAGTTTTGCAGACCTATTTTTTGGTGAGCAGCAGTAGAGCATGGCGGCGTAAAAAACTGAAATTACAGTTCCGATTGACAAAAGCATATATAGTTACGAACACGTACATTAAAGTATACAATGTAGGTAAGGTATACTATACTAGCACAATACAACCTGAGTTGTTTCATAATGGAATCCAAAAATATTTGGTATATTAAAAACATAGGTTAGAGGCAGCTCGTCTGCTGAAGGAGATGAATCTGAACTTGACAAATGGGTATGTTTGATGAAATGGCAGGGTGCTCAATTCCGTTTCCTTCATCTGCAAGTATTCGTTAAGAATGCTGGTTGCATTTATAGAATCATGCTCGTTGACTCGCATTGCACGCGGACGAAACGGACACAGCACAGAAAAGCTGGTGGAGAGCGCGCCGAACTGGACTTAGCATGCAAGCATGCACATCCGTCATCTCGATAAGAGAGAAAGGTTTTCCATTAATTTTCCGCAATCATGCCGATAGGAATCTTGAAGCTTATCATTCTCATCGGACAGACAATTAAAAAGGTTCTCTCTATAATACCAGCTTCAACAGTTATATCTGATGGATGGAGAGCAGTGCGAGTGAGTGAAAAAAATTCCAGGGCGTAGCTGCGTGTTCTCAACTTCTTAACTCTTCGGTTGTGTTGATCCTGCAACAAGCATACTGTGAACTTGACGGTACACTGATATGCACAACACAACGCCTGTGTGCCCACAAAGACGCAGGAGAAAGATAAAGTGTAATATGTACGTATTATTCGAGCCATCACTTAGTTCGGGTATTACAAACTCAGCAGTAACGTTGTTGTATGACTTCAACTTCAAACTTATTAGAGACGTGATTGGGACTGTTTTGAGCTTCGGCTCTTTGCTACATATATCTTACGAGCACGGGTAGCATTCCACTCTGTTATTTGTTATAAGTGGAAACCTATAAGGATCCTAGAGCTGATAGGAATGTCTCTCAACGAGTCTGTTCTCCTCGTCACGCCATGGGTACCCAAATTACGCCGCCGTGAGAAGCTGCAACCAAGAACTGAAGACAACGAGCTATCACCTCATGCACAAATGAGCAAGCTGATGATTTCAGAGGTCGGACTCCAAGTATCAGCAGATTTCCAAACTGGACTTAACTGACGGGCTGACTGATTGGAGTTCACACTGGAAGTCCTACTCCTCATCCATCCAGGAAGACACCTTGCCTCATCCTTAGGCGGGGCTGCACACGCACTCACTCGACGCTGTATCTTTCTCAAGGCATCATTCAGTCTGGAGCACCACTACACCACCACCACAACAACAACAAAACAACAGCCTCATGCCACTTGGCTACTTTACCTACAAACACATCCCTGACCTTACGAAGAATAAAGAATCGACGGTCAGATAACCCATGTCACATTTCTTACAATAGACATTCTTCTGTAACTACAACCACTGCTCCAATCAAAATGCTAGATCAAAAAACTCTCTTGATATCCCTTCAAGTCACATGTAATCGTACGTACACAACACTGACAACAACCATACAACACCAACAATGTCTAGCGTCTCAAGCCGATTCACAAATTGCTTCTTGTCCACATTAAATCCTCCTCAGCCCTGGCTTTCCAATTACTCGTGACTACAAAGATTTATCACGTTGACTTTAATGTGTCTTCGTCGTTTACTAGACTTCAGGAAAGTCACCATTCTCACTATGCACGTACTTACACTAACAGCAAAAAGTGCATTGAAGATAAGTTACTACACAATCAAACAATTGATCGTATTGTCCACGCAAAATGTACACTACTTCGAGCACATTCCTCGTGTTTGACACATTCCTAACCGTTAGTTTTGTTTAGTAATTAATCGACGTGCCTGATCATTTACATCAAGTTGCATCCACAGCAAAAAAAATTAGTGGTAAACCCTAACACAATAATAAACACTTTGACATGTCATCAGGAACACAACAATCTAACGCAAAAAATTCAAGACACTAATGGAATGTATTTTTGTTTCTGATAACAACGCGAATTTATATAAAAACAAATTGGTGCATCACACATCAGTCGTTTTATTATTTCTCCTTGTGAAAGCTATACATTCTTGCGCTACTTGGTGGGAAAGACTTAGAAACTTCCATTTTGTTTACTCCACAAATCACTCAAATCTAGCATCTGAAATAAATACAAAAGTACATAATGCATCCGCCTCTTGTCTTGGTTCATTCAGATATAACACCGTGCAAACAGACACGGAGACTCACATTCTCTCTTTCGCCCATGTCTTCCTTCAGCAAATGTAGCAGAGAAACGTTTATCAGTCTTTTAAGTTATCCAAACAAGCTTTCAAAAATGAAGGTCTCCTAAAAACACAAGAACGTGTGCAACTCGACACATGCCTGCGTCAGACAATGATGCAGTGCACGTTATGTGATGCATACATGACTAGTAAGTGAAAGATGCTAGGAACTTATGTATGCACTACCACAGCAATTAATTAGACGGATCATCATCAGCATCGTCGTGAAAAAGACCATCGAATCTCATAACTCAAAACATTTTCAAGGAAGAACCAACGCAGAAAGCTTGTGAATGCGAGGCGCTATGGGCTCTCTCATCTAAAATATCGCAAAACCTATTTCATAGATATGGCATTTTTGAAAGAGCGCTTGGCATTACCCACACCTTCCATGCATTTTTGTTATCAGTACTTCAAATCTCATGCTTGTTTCATTTGACCTGCCTTGTCTCTCGAAAGGCTCCTTAAAATTTTCAAGCGAAATGAAAAACAAGAAAAGTTTTTATCAGCAATGTGGCAGTCAACTCCCAGTGAAATAAATAATAAAGCGTCTCTCCTTTCCTCGTCTTCCATTCGGAAACTCGCATAGATGGAACTTATGACAAAACCCACACCTTCTCATAGGAAGAAGGAATCTCTTTTTCGTAAATGGATACAGAAGAAATGCTGCCCCCAGCACTTTTTCTCTTCTTGTTTTACACACAAACCTCACCACTGCACATTAATTTAATTTCTCATTGTACGGACGGAGCATTCAGTCTCCATGGAGGGACCCTCGCAGATTCCTATCCACATTGTTTTTCTCCAGGGCCTCTTTTTTGGGTGTTTCTTCATGAAATCAATATAAGAGCCTGTCATACATCATACACTTATATGAATGGTAAGTACACACAAAAACTAAAGAAAAACCAGATAACGCAATGGCATAGAACATAGAAGGTAATGAAGGAAAAGGCACTCCTATAATGTTATACATTTGATGTACTGGTAATGTTCGCACGACAATAACCCAAAGAGTTATTTCCTGATACAAATGCTACTAAAATGTTTTCCTTGAAAACAGCAAGCGCGACAGGCTAAGAGAAAACAAGATTTGAATAGTAAGGACCTCGTAAAAAACATGTCTTCAACAGGACCTTTCGTATGCAAACAAAGAAACAATGAAACTAAGGGTTCGATATGTACGATTCTCGCATGGCAATCGGTAGTCACTTGAGACATGAGTAGCGGAGAAGGAAAGGCGTGGAAAGAAGACTGACAGTATCTGAAGACGCTGATCAAAAGACAAGTCCAACTGTCAAAATCGGATAACTTCTTCATATTCATAAAAGACATGCTCATTCAATGGGACACAGAGGGAAACTAAATCTGATCATCTGCAAACAACGATGTCTCCCCATGAACTCGTCTTTGCCTTGTTTAATCGTACTCCAACTTAATGGATAATGCGAGAAGTGATTCGAGACCGGACGTGTGTAAAATCTTTACAAGTGCGTTATACGCATCAGCATTTAATAGGTACTTACGCACTCCGTAAAGGTCAAAATAGCCACTGAATCATACTATACTACTCAATCACAAAATCACAACCGTTTGTCATGCATCCGTCAATTTGTACATTGCAATCAATATTAAAGGTACAATTTATTGTACAGTTTTTGAAATGCCACATTGAGAAAATAAATTTTCTATTCGAAAGACGACTATTGGCTTAAACACGGTCAGCTATTTTAGGGTAGGAAAATGCCATATAACTATACCCAGTAGCCGAATGCACTGCGATGGATAATAAATTGAAAGAAGCCTCCCACTGAAATCAGTAGCTGCAAAAAGAAACACAGGAGTGAGTTGAGAATAAAACAATCATTCAAATTTCATTACACACACTCTTCGTCGAGGAGCGACGCGAGTGAAACATTCGGGAACGGGGAGGAACCCGATTTCAATCAATCAATCAATCAATCAATAATAGGAATCTCCTATCTCGTCCAAAGTCAAACTGCCTAATAGTAAATGCATACAATTGCACAAGTAATATTGACTAGTGGATTCTCAGACGACGACGACGCTTTGCTCGCTTCTTATCTGCATAGTAGAAACAATGTGGTAAGGGCACGGGGCCGTACTTTTAAAGCTTCGCAATAAAAGCTAACGTTTAATCAGATGAAAAGACCCAACCTCCCAATTCAATTCCAATCTACATACCTTTTCAATACAGATCCTTTTTTATATAGAAATGTGTTTTCTGTTAGCTACCAGAATAAAAGGTTATAAAGACTTGACGTCTCATGATCCTCGCGATAATGACAGACAAGGCACTAGCATTTAATATTTGATTCGGGCATTATTTCATTTTGTTTCTTTTCCCATTTGAGCTCACTTAGAGGAAAATCTAACAGAGAAGTGTGGTACGCGGCTTCCGTTCCGTGCAGGCTGTCAACATTACGCACTGCCCCTCATTTTTTTTAGCTTGGGAGTCGCAGTCCATTCTGTGCCAACCAATCATCATTTCAACTTCAACATTGGATTTCTCCTTATCACAATCAGCGCATAATAAGTCACTCAACAACCACAAAAGAAGAGAAAGAGAATGCAGATATGTGAACTTAGCATGTCACCATCATGGAACAAGCAAAGCAACGGTACAACCCAACTCAAACCTTGTCGATATCCATTTATCCATACGCGTAATAAAACTACGAATGCCTTGTAGCGAAAAAGGGACCTGCATTATTAGACAGTGTCCTTATGATTGTATTATTATTTTTCTCCAAGGAGCAGTTTACCTTCCGCAGTATATATACTTGGTACAATGCTTACAAAATAAATGGTGTACATGACTACAAAGCAAACAAACGTAGTAAAATAATAGTCCGTAAACTAAATAGTAATAGTGCAGTCAGTCAAAAATGCTTAAAGTGTAGGTAGCTGAAGGAGAGATAGGACTTGAGATAAAATTGGCTCAACGCCGTCAAAAATTGAAGGACAAGGGCACCACGAAAAACAATGAGTACTACGAGTATCTGTGTGACTGCCCCAGCACGAACGAATGTTCGGGGTAATCTTAAGTGTAGTCCACTCGATTGATAGGAAATAAACCATCCATCAAGAAAAATACAAGGCGAAGCTCAAAGCTACATTTTTATTTTTTATCTATACGTAGTGCTACGTTTTTGCTATCCTGCCCAAAAAAATTTGACGATATGCCTTTCGTCGTAACTGTCGGTCGGTCTTCCTGCATATTTCAGGTACAGGTGCAGAAAAATGATAAGAACTAGAAGAGGTTAAGAAGACAACGGCGAAGTAGGAAAGTGGACACCACGGAAAATATAACATGAAAGAAAGAAATGCTAGAAAATGGATTCGAAGCTGAGGAAAAGAAAAGACTGTAGAATTCACTTAATAATATTTTTGCCTGAATTCAATCCATCACGTACGAGCCCATCACAAGGGATCTACATTAACAAAACATGACCTTGATTTAAATATAAATGCAAACGATCGAGCAAGCACACGCGATCGTATCTCAAATGGCCTGTCCTGTAAGAGATCTCCTGACTGATTAAAAGCACTTTTCAGTTCTCCAAACAGTACAACAATAACGACTGTGGCATCTTGTTTGCCTAAATGCCTGCATAGAATAGCAGTCTTATGCACAATGTTACGTAGTCATTCAGCAGTTCTTCACTGAACACATTCGTACACATGTATATACATACACACACACTCACATTAACTATAGGACCGATGAAGCACTCTCAATCGGAACTCGTGTTAGTCTCCCCGACAGATCGAGCACGTCGTGCATTTCCAATACAACCACTTCATGTCAAATTCCATCAGAGTCATCGGCAAAGGAAGACGAGCTCTCGAGACGCTTAGGCTCGGACTCAGACTCTCAGGACAGGACCCTTTCCCAAACGAAACAAAAGTTGGAAGAAGATAGCATACAAGCCTGTATTATATGATCAACAAATGAAGGAGAACAGCATGCACGACCGACTGCTTCACATTCCACTGCCTATCAATCACTCTCAAGTAAACTATCTTAATCGGTTCACTGCATCAGGATCTCCTTCTCCCAACAATCCCCATGTTTAAGATGACTGTTTCACCAACACACCTCATAAATATCGTAGTATAATCTCATTCTGGATTTTTATTTTTCACGTCAACAATACATTGCGTTCTGAGACGGAAAGTATACTTTTATATTATATAAGAAATAACTTTATAATTCGTATATTTAAAGTTTGTATTATTTTATGT
The DNA here is from genome assembly GCA_019776145.1 of Harlomillsia oculata. Lineage (NCBI taxonomy): Eukaryota > Metazoa > Arthropoda > Collembola > Entomobryomorpha > Oncopoduridae > Harlomillsia > Harlomillsia oculata. The sequence goes on along the minus strand of JABASF010000190.1, from coordinate 37,617 downwards.
ACAAAAAAATACAACTAAAAGCATATCTGAAAATCCATAGTGAAAGAGGGCAAATTCCACGTCTTTCAGTGACATTATTTGCTTGGCAATACGTCTGTCTAGTTAGTAGGTTGTGTTGAAAGGTTTTAAAATTTAAAACATTTTCCTTCACGTCCCATTAAAGCCAATCAGAAATCCGTAGGAAGAAGTTGTTTCCAGCTCAAACAAAAAGAAGCACGACTTAAAAGAAACTACTTTTATGATACTTCATGGGCGTGTCATGTGTCTTCATTAACTTGACGAAAAATCATTCCTTGTCTTATAAATCTTGAATAGAAGTTTAGTAAAATTTTATGTAGGGATTCGAAAGCATCAGTTATCAAGGGAAAGTGCCCTGGAATAGAATTGTTCGATTTTATACGAGTCTTTTTTACAGGAATGATCGTATTTTTTCACGTTGTGACAGTAACAAGCCAAATAGGCTCCACATTCGGATTATCAGAAAAATAATACCGTACTTATACTTATAAAGAATTACGGGATAGGAAAATGTCACGTCGTAATGTTGCGTAAAAGAACATACCTGTACATTTCACGGTCATTGAATCGCTACTTTGCGTAGTATTCAAAGTGTTGAGTGACCACAAATGGCGCGACGGGAGTTTCATGTTTGCAATCGTTTCGTGCTGCACACAAAACATATATAGGGGCGATGTAAGAAAGGCGATAATGTGAATGTGAGGTGCTGGTGATTTTTGTTAGCTAATCGGCCTATCCACACGAAAGTAATCATAAGGGTACACAAGCCCTATCAAAATGAATTCAAATGACTTCTTCACTGAAACGAAAACAATTTAATTTCAACAATTTGCACCTTTTCCAAATATGGACATGCAACGGAGATGAAATCCTTTGCGACGACAACGGCTAAAGCAAACTTAAAGAACTGTAAAATCCTCACAATGAAAATTGTTTCAACCGCAAATAGATTTTGCACGATGATAGCTTACATTCGTCTCAGCAAAATTGCACGCGATAAATGTGGACGCTTTCATTAAGAATGAATGGGACCAAAGCTCGATTGCGGTTAAAACAGGGCTATAATCTGGGCGGGTCGGCTCTACCCAATAGAAGAAATATTTACGAACCTCTTCCATAGGCTCCTGGACAGTTGAATTAGCAAAGGACAAACAGATACCAACAGTTTAAAATATAGGTTATATAGATCGACGAAAAGCTGTGTCAAATTCAAATTTCATGACTATTATACCAACTAGTGTGTCGGATTGAGCAGATTGGACAAATCCACTACATTTCTATTCAACAAGAATTAAATACTATCCCTAGCTTCTCTAACGACCGAAACTAATCTTGACAATGGATCCTTGTAAAGTGTGAGCAAACTAAATTATAAACCCTCCAGTATTTGTCACTCATCATTATCATCAATGAATAGACAAGTCAGCGTTTAGTACCGTCTTAATTAACTTGGCAATGGTCACTACAATATAATTATAAGTTACTGAAAAATCGGAAAGTTATTAAGCGTATGCAAACAGTTATGGAACCACTCCTATTACTTTCCATAATTTAGAAATGAGTGTTCACATCATAACATTCATAAATAAAGAGAAAGAGTAGGCGACCACAAATGTATGCTGCAGATGGCATAAACGTATCAATAAACCATAGTGTAGCGGTTGGTTTAGCAAATAAACGTTGTGTTGTGCATGAAGCTGGAGAAAGTTGCGGCATGAGAATGTTATATGAATAGTGTAAGCATACTAGTTGTCACGTGTATACGTCGTAACGTTGTAAAATGCGCACTCATGAACATACAGTACATTGTACATGGCCATGGGAACGTCCAAGAGCGGAGATGAATTCGAATTCTTTTAACATTGGTAAGAAACTTGTTAAAATGGAACATATAGTATAGGATCCTGGCGTATCGGTACATGTGTTTGGGATTTCATTCTTATTGACAGGTAGGAGAAAGATCCCTATTAAAGGGAACTCGTCAGACGTAAAAGGTTAAACGGAGAATAATCAAAGCTGGAGGAAAACTAGTTGTAAAAATAATGTGCACTGGCACGAAATCCAGATTTTGTCGTCACACATGGGAGTTGAACTGGCCCTGGTCGTGTAGTGATGATCATGCGATGATGGTGATGATGACTGGTGATGGGACTGGAGGAGAGGAGACTGGTCAGAGGAACAAAAAATTGTTTGGTTTGGGGCGAGTGGACTAGTGGTGGTGTTGACAAGACCTGTCTGGAGAAGCAAGGTATCAATTGTCCCTTCTGATGGCAGATTGGTGACACCCAAATGCGCTAAACGACCGTGATAACATCGTTTTATTGAGCACTGGGCAAGACCCAGCCTACACTTTATACGACGACATATACGACTGCTATTATCCCCTCGAAACTTTCCATCATTATCATCATTATCTTATAACCGTACAACCCATCACCCTTAATGGACACTTTTACGCTATAATTGTCAAACAGGCCTCCATGAAGAGTTCTCTCATCTTCCATTTTCTTCCAGACGAGTTCGAGCGAGGAACAGAAAGTCGTGTCTTTTCATCCTTGCTCAGGTTCCAAACCTCAGGTTTCTCCCCTTTGGCCACTTGTTCCAACATGCAAACTTTCATCGGATGAAGCACTTTACCATCATTACCCATGCACTTTGAACGCACTCTCCACCTGCCATGCCTACCTTTTACATAGAAATCTTACGCACCTTTCATTGTTCCACCTGTGCAGTCAAATTCGTTAATACTGTCGTCTCATCTACCTTCCTCACCCATCCCTACGAGAAGCGATGCCCATACCCTTACAGCTTCACACCCAATTTGACCAATTTGAATTCTAATTCACGCAACCCCTGACCTGCATACCAATCGTCATCATATCTCTCCAGTCCATCCGGCGTTGAGGGCTCATGCGTCACAGAAAGACTAAAGCGAGCTGTTACCAAAGATGCATTCATCCTCAATCCATTTTTCTTGTCTTGTGCTACGTCATTTAAGCCAAGTAACCATACTTGTCGGGAAACAACACGACAATGCTTCACTCCTTCATTCTAACGTAAACCATTATAGGTAAATGTCAGCCTACGTTTATCGCACATCGCTTAGCTTGCCTGCCTGCCTGCACCTCAAATCCTGACTCATGGCATTGTCACCATGTCCTCCCGAAATCTCATCTCGGCATCCAATCCAACATCCGTGGCAATTAGTTTCCATTTGGACGAATCATTATCAACCGGTTTCTTTTTCTCGTCGGAGTCACTGTTAGGCATCACATTACATTCTACTAGACGGCTGACTATGCTCACTCATTCCTCATTCTGACCAATCTTGGCATGACTCGGTGGGAAGAACATTCATCTAGCGCAAGATTCTATAATACTACAGTGGAAATTACATGCAACTATACAAGCAGTCAACGTCCAATTCCGATCCATTGCCCTGTTCCTCTCTGTCTAACCTTTCGTCATGTTCATACGATCCGGATTTCTATCTATGGCTCATCAAACATCAATGAGTGAAACGCCTACCTTCACCTATAGCTTAATTAGGCAACTTTAGAGACTAAACGCAAATGTCTCTACATGTTCTTCAGAAGATGGTCACCAATGATTTCCATGGCTCACAGATATTTATTTTAAGCATGTCTTCAAGGCGCTTCACAGTCCTTCATGATTGATTGATCTGACCAGGTGATAAAAAGCCACCACCCTTCCATAACATAAACATGATTACAGCCTTATTCATACTCAGTCCTCATATGGACACTACTTACGCTACTGAGCTTTACATAATATATTACCTTACGTAACCAGTCACTCAACCATGGTTTGTCAAAATACCAAACACACTCTTTACTCCTTCAAACACTACAATAACTACCAGTAATTCCAAAACATCAAATCAATTACTCATTCTTTCTGCATTTTGATATTTCACTGCAGGGAATGCAACAACGGAGCAACAGCAGAAAAACTGCAAATATTTACTTTACTTAGGTACAAAGTATGGTTATAACTTCAAAAAAAACGTAGCTTTGTAAGCACAACCAGATATTTGGACTGATAAGTAGTTCCGGCCGAATCAATTGATAGCAAGAGGGATTCGTGTTGTATTTCACTCTTCCGTTATACCCATAAACCCATTTCCATACATCCACTCAGCTCACCTATATATATGGCTGCAATATGAATGTAACATCCCTTTCTAAATCTAGTGCACGCAAACGAGTTTTGATTCCTAAATATATATTATTTTATTAATTTCAAGTAACCAACAACCAATAGAGCATAAATCATACAATCAATGTATAATACATGTGTCGATTCAAATGTTTTTGTATGCATTTTTTGACTTGTACGTGCGTGCAATAATCGTGATTATTAGTCGCCTCATGGAAACTATAAGTTTTGACTGCTTAGAAATTTTAAAAATCCAGTATTTGATAAATTTATTTATAAATTACAATAAATTAAATCAGTAGTGCCTGGTACTATAGTAGTATCACGTTATCACATATTATATTAACCAGAAATGGGGCACATGAAATGCGAAAGCAGGGAAAGGAAAGTTATACATAGAAGGTTGGCATTGCACTTTGCGTGCAACAATAGGAAGGAGACACACTGCTACTCGTAGCTCGTATATAAGGTAATCAGGGCACGCGGACATGGACACAGTTTAAAGGCTACTTTCTATACGGGGAAAAAATGAACAGTAGAGTACAAACTGAGAGGAAACCGGAGAATAGAACATTTCGGAATTTGGAAACTGATGAAGCGTTTTATCATCAAGGATCGGGAGGCTCCTGTCGCTTTCAACTGAAATGAGCCTCCACTATCGGCCACGTTGTCTTATCTCTTCTTTCCAGACCGAGCTTTTATCATCCGTCCAATGGGCCGCCTATCTTCAATTTATCTTTATTTTGCAGGCTTTTCCTTATCTTGGAGTCATTAGAATATCTTAATATCCATCCTACTCGGAGCCAAACAGAAGTGAACCGATAACGCTTCCACTATTCCACCCTGCGTATCAGTTATGAACAAAAGATGTTTTTCACTCCGATGCCTCTGTCTCTCACACTGCATTTACAGTAACTCTGTACATACTCTGTGAGTTGACTCTTGGGCTGGGCTCCGTTCCTCCCCGTCTCTCACTTATTCAGATAACTGCAACGTGGACCTACGATTTTACACGGATAGTAAATGCCCGCTTTCCCGCCTGGATTTCCTTAAAACCTTACTTATTCCCATCTTAACTGCACACGACAATTCATCCTTTTCATTTTCCAATCGCCTACTTCCACAAGATTAACAAAAACAAACTACAAAGTTCTTCGCCAACCAACACAATTATACAGGGCGTAGTATTAGTAATATAGTTTCAGCAAAAATTATAAATATCAAACGTTGTCTTTCTAAGTTATATCAGAATCAGAATTACCTAATAAGAGAAACTAACAATTTGTTGCTTTTTTGCAATTTTACTTTGTGATGCGGTTTTGAGTAGCTCATGGGAAAGCTTTGTAACGCATTGAAAGGATACTTTGTATTTCATCATTTGAAAGTGATGCAGTACGTCCAAAAATGAGCTTTTAAGAGACCATCTTTCTATCTTCATTTATCTGAGCAAGTGACTGACGGGACGGAGGAGCCAGCGAATATCAAAAAGAGATAGAGGAAGATAGGGTATTTCAGAAGAAGAGGCCATAAGGCCAAGACAAGACGAAGGCAAGGAAGAGCCTATCTTCTTCTCTATCTGACTTTTGCTGAGAAAACATTCTTTCATGTTCATTTTCCTATTCTCCTGTGAGCTCATCGTGCTTCCTCCTCCTCATTCTTCGAACAAAAAGACAAACTAACTTTTTATGCATGGAATGTCATATTACGTGTGTTTTGGCATTGCAAGCAGGAGCCAAGCAAGCGACTGATAGCATTGTGCCATTTAGGAAACGATCTTGATGTGATGCAACAACAGGAAAGCAAGAAATAATGTTTTTATCCATTTTTTGTAGCGACAGACAATGCCTCTTTAATTTGAAAGAGAAATTGTGTTTTTGTCATTGGAAGCACAGTGCCTTCGCCAGACAAGAGCTTAGATTAAAAGATTTCTGGGCTGTTTTCAATTCCACCAATGCGCAACATTATTGAATGAAAATTCATAATCTTACCTACATAATACAAACATGGGCTTAGGTGATTTGAAAGGTTACCATAAACTTTATGGAACTACTAAAAGCAATTAACAACAATTAGCTGTCAAGTGTAAACGTAAAGTTGAATGTAGTTTGTTTCTGAAGTAACAAATGTGACAGGACCATTTGAAATCCTTCCCATTGATTGAGTACACGTTGACATCACCAACCAAATCAAGCTAGGAGACCCACAAAATTCATTTTCGTCTGTCACAGATGGGCACCGATGACAAAGAAACGAAGAATAACAGTTGAAGGTTAGATGAAGATCAAAAAGGCATTGAAGTCATTGAGAAAATGAGGTTATAGATCAAAGCGTATTCTTGTCCATCTTTTAGCATTCAAAAGTCTACTTGAAGATGTACTATATACGATCTGTATTCTATCGATAAGGATGAAGACATATTGTGAGATATCCATTTTCCATTACATAAGATTGGCTACACATGTGTCTATGTGTGTCACAAACTTAAAAGAGAGAGTTTACGGTGCATCTGCTTTGATTGAGACAGACCGACAGGTCCAAGACCTTCTCAGGTCATCGTCTTCTATCTGCTGCGTAAAGTCCATTTCACAGTGATTGTAAGTGAGCAACCGCTCATAGAACTGTTTCAAGTGTCCATGGTCATTTCCAGATAGCCAAGTCTAGCAATATTTATTATCGCTTATCATCACACCATCCAAAAAAAGATTGTGTCAAAGGTTGTCAGAAGCGCGAAGAAACTGTCTAGCCTTGTCTGCATTGCAGACGCACATATATATAGCAAAAGTTCATAACGTCTTGTATACTATTACTTTTGACGTCACTTACGAGTTAAAAAGTCACCTCTGATCCAGCAGCGCCGCTTCTCTAAAAGCAACGTCAAAGTAACAAAAGATTGGCAATCTCTCGTAAGTTGTAACCCTCTTTGATAAACAACCGCGCTAATCTACCCAATTCACATATGGCATATAAATTTTTAACCAGTAAAACGGAATAGATGAAAAGTTGTGCAACCTGTTAAAATTTTCTACACGATCACAAGGTAGCCATTGGACATCTTACCTCATCCATGTCTTCGAAAGGTGCTATGATACAAAAATGGCCTCGGTCAACATTTTAAAACGCTTTCGTTAATAAAATTGGAGTAGTATTCGTTCGGTTACAATAAACTGCCACAATATTATCAATAATCAAAATTACGAACTTCAAATGTTTCATTTGTAAATATTTTACAAAACCGTTCAGAGCACTGCATTGAATTTGAAGGTCCATGATTTGGTTGGTGTAAGAGAGGGACTTAAACAATAATAATGAATAATGAATTAAACACGTATTTTCCATTACATCAGTCAGTGCCTTCCACCTATTTAGTCGTAATGTGCGTCTCTCACTCTGATGACACGATGAGCAGAGAAGAGAGATTCTTGTACCTGGGCCTCTCTGAAAAGGCCTTTCACTTTCAAGAGTTGCTGTCCATAACAGGAAAGTAGCTTTTTGCAATCTCCATTAGAATTTTAACCTTTTTCATTTGCCTCTTCTTGGATTAAGGGAGGCAAGTCGTTTCCATCAAGATTATCCGTTTGGGGATGCTATTGAAGCAAATCTTAACTCCCAAGAACACTTTACACGCTCACAACTTGAGTACACAACAACAATTGTTGTACTAAGCATACGAAGCTGTGACCATTGCATTGCATTCATAATGTTACACTGCCTAAAGGAGCAAGTTATCCTACTCGTGCAGTCATGAATGATGCGATGTGACAAATGCCAATCGCCAAAATCCATTAGCTTGTGAACTGAATGCAGTCCATTCCCACTGATCTGACGTCTTATAACAGAAGTCCTTATCTGTCTTGCCCTGTGCAGACAGCCTGTAAAGCCAGTACACCAGTACATTCTTGACAACTGCAGCCGAGGCTTGACACTCTGCACATTAGGCGACAAACTATCCAGGCATCCATTACAAGGCCTGTTGGTAATTGCGAGACAAGTTTGGCTAATGTTTATCACCCAATGTGATAGCCATGATACATTCCACCTATCGTCGCATGCATACCTACAAAGCAGATCCGCATTGTTCACTCATCACCACCAACAACAAACACAAGTAAACCTCAAATAATGTTCAAACGTTCAAAAAACCTTGTTGCATTTGCATACAAACAAGCACAATCGCCTTATGCTAAAAAATCTATTCCTGCATTGTCAACACCTCTAAAATGTATATTATGATTTTGATTATGATTGTTATTGTTATTATTATTAATATTATTGTCATTATCATAATTACTAATGACCTGTGACCTTCATGCCGTGGCTTTTGACATACCAACTTATATATCTATTTCCCTGTAGAAAGTTTAACCGTCCTTATAATAATAATTTTAATTGTGTATTAAACTACGCGATTCTTTTATAAAAATGAACCAAGACATACGACAGATCACGTTTATTGTTGTAATGTAACAGCATATAAGATCCATTGGGAGCACTTGGAGTATGCCATCAGCATTCCGTAAAGCTACGTTCGTACCCAGCAATTTTAGTTAATGCGAAGGAACATTTGAGTCTTAAAGATAGCGTGCTTCTTTTACGCAAAGATGCAGGATACACGCAAGAAGAAGAGCGATTTCCTCTATCATTTTGATCTAGAATGGAAGATTTGATAAGAATCTTCATTAATTCTACAAAGAAGACAGCTGTGCAAGAACTGTGGGCATTATCGCTGTTTGGGCATCTCTCCCGGAGTTTCATATCAGCAGATCCCATCTAAGATGTCTGAGACTTTAGGACTTGAGTGGAAAGACTGGAAAGAGGGAAACTCAGTACTACACCGTCAAAAGGAACCATCACGTCGTTCTCCTTCTCTCACAAGTGCTATATCCAACAAACTACAGAAAACACAGCCCCCGCAGATTCCAATTGTGCAGCATTCACATTCATACAGTCTCCTCTCCAATCTCCAATACGTTTTATATGAGTATATTTTACTATTACTATAATCTTATATACAAACTAACGTTTTTTACTAGCATCGGTTAGGTTGAATACCTTGCTTGCGTATTTTACCTTGAATAAAATTACAATCACAGCAAGGTGGATTTTATGCGGAAACCATTTGTGGAATAATTTGACCATAGCATTGATTGTGCTGTGTCGTGCCGTATCGCCAATATCAAATTAATTTCAATGATTTTTGAAAAATTCCTCCAACATCCAATTTGGTTGTGCTTTAGTAAACAAGACATGATTATCATGAAATCATTATGTAACTAGATCACAAACTGGTAAGATTTCTTACAATACACTTGAAAGAAATGTAAATTTTGCAAAAACTTAAAATTAAAATGAGAATGTTTAAAGCCATATGGAGACTGTGTGATCTCAGTCTTGATGGACTCGGCCACAGTAATTATGCATAATATTTCAGTTTGAGTATTTTAAATAACTGACGCATGGACTGACAAGCTACGATCGACAACCAGGTAATAAAAGAAACTAAACATGCATTTATTAGTACTATTTATAATTTGCCAATGGAGAAAGATAGGGATGAGAACCCTGCCGTCATGAGATTGAATGACTGCTCTGACTGAGAAAAATTTGAACGCTGAGCAGACGACGACTCCGAAATAACGAGCAATTTCGTGAAAATATTTTAAGCGGGACGAATGGATGGATGTATAGATGTAAGTCACAATGATGGTGAAATAGCATGCATAAATAGTAGTATAAGGGTGTGGTTAGGGTGAAGTAAAATTTGTAAGTGGGACTGCAGCCTGAGGGCTGTGGCTATGACGGGAAAAGAATTTGAGGAACACGCTCAATCAGAACTGTGGAATATTCCAGTGTGGAAAAGAAGTGCAAAAGAGACGTTTGTGTCGGAGCTCAAGTTGGCCTTAAGAATGAGAGAAAGCGTGCGTAAAGTCGCACATCTCACAGTTTCATTCCTTGAGAAATGTGCCAGTAGAGAGAAGAGGCAGTGAGAAGCGAGTCGGAAGGAAGGAATGGCATCAAGAATCGCAGATGTGGATGGATAGTTTATACAGGAGGTTGGCACAAAAGAAGGAAAAAGATATGAGTAGAAGTATCGGTGATTTATTATTTTTATCTGTCAAAGCGAAATGTGGCAGCCTGATTACTATGCAGGATAATGACGTGCCATTAAGGCATCCCAAGTTATTTTGGATTTCGTATTATCTCCTCGCTCTCTCAGTTTCTTCAACTAGTTCCCCTTTCTCGTTATCAAATGCTTTAAGAGGATCTGCTAACTTAGCCGTGTGCCAAGCGAAAGACCAAACCAGACCACAAAAGTAATGCATCATTGCTCTTTTCTCTTCTGCCTTTCGTAGTATTTGCGTCTGTCTGTCTGTCTGTCGGTCCGTTGGTCGTTCCGTCGTTCGTTTGCTCTTTTCTTGTTGTTGTTCTATGAAAATGCTACGCCATATCCATCCTTTACCAGACACCAAAAATTCTTCTCTTGAGATTGTGCAGAGGGCTGCTGCCGGACGGTTTACATTATGCACGAGCCATCCTCTTCAGCTTGTCTTCTGATATGATAAGCAAAGGAAACAACCTTGTCTTCTTTCTCCTGTCCACAAAATCCGCTCAGGACTTTGCCGTCTTTTTCATAACTAAATTCATATTTATAGAATTGATTATGAAAGTGGTTCTTCCAGCCTGGTTCAATCAAATAGTCTCCTGCATTATAATCCTTCCCTACTACGCTCTTGGGGTCGACAGTCTAAACTGGTTGAGATTGACCCAAATTTGATTATATTTGCATTAATGACGTATATATTTAGCAATATTTTACAAACGTTTAAGAAGCAACAGTTTCAGAGTGCCATGGGATCCTTGGATAAAAGTGGAAAATAAAGGAAACTTGAAATTATAATTCGACGATTAAAATTAAAATGAAGTTATGGAAAATGAATAATGGATTACCTCCCGCAAAGATAACATCCAGAATGTATTCATTTCGTGCTCAAGGGTTACAGTCCTTGTGTGTCGACTGAGTAATCAAGGGATATCAGTTCATTTTTACGGAGGTACGTAAAGTAATGCACGTTTATACATGGAACACAAAGGCTTTTCGGAGTTAAGCTAGCGTCTTGTAACAGGACACCGAGGTCAGGGAAACGTATTAGGTATAGGCTGACAAGTGTTTTATGGGAAGATTGTGACCAAGTGACGGTCACAAGAGTGCGCGACAATAATGACGGGATAGGGTAAAGCCGTTGTCGTTAATATAGCTCAAGCTGTGAGTAAAAAGGTTGAAGAATCGGACCCAAAGGTATAATCAGAAGGAAATCTGATGGAGAGCCTTTGGCATTTCTTGCAATCTCAGTCGACGAACGCAGACGAGAAAGCTAAGGGAGTGCACGGAGAAAGTGTAGGGAAGTTTTGTTAAAGGAAAATGCGGACCCAGAGAACAGCAATATCTAAGGAACAGCGACTTTACTTGCCTATCGTAACAAGAAGTGTGTGAACTGAAGTCCTCGAGAGTTGAATGCTTGATAGTGCTTTTAAGGATATTGGAAGTGTAAAGTTAAGGAAGGATGTTGAGCACATCTCTGTACACATAGAAGTGAGGTCGACGATAGAAAAAAGAGCCGGTGGTGGTGACTGTGCCGTGGGATCTCATATGGATGAAAGACCGGAATCAGAGGAGGTCGTAAATCGGTTACGTGTATGAATTGGGACATGAGCTGAAGGCGAGAATAGTTAAGATTTCAAGGAAGGAAAGCGTTAGATATCACCCAAGCTCTGTCGTGGGGAGAGGCGGGATATCACATGTCTATACATCACAGAACATTGACACTATCGAATCTTGCCATTCTTGCGCCCTCACATAGCGCAAATGACACTTCGCTAATGTAATGTTAGATTTTCTAGATCTCTTCCCCAGATTAGACTAAACTGTAAAACTCCGCAACTTTTACGCATTCATCCACTTGCCACTGCTACCACAAGGTCGCCTGAATCTTCCAACAAAGTCAACCTATCACCAAATGATAGAAGAGTTCTTGCTGCTCCACCAACCACTTCTTGCCTTGTACATTGTACTCTTAAAAAGCCCGTCAGCCATCAACGGACTAGCATCTGATTCTCTATCTACGGACAATGACAACGACTATAAACGACTCTGACTGCGACCAAATCTTCTTTCCCACAAGACTTATGACCTGTGTATGTCGTCGACGACCACCTGAAACTACACTTGGCTCGCGCTCATCATTGCCACTCCGTCTGCACTAAGCATAATATTTCACTTAATAAACCTTGTCTTGTTGCAAGTGTAAATCCTGTGCTATGTGAGAGAAGGGTTAGCTCAAGAAGAAAAACCTATGCACACCTCAGTTCAAGTGCTCAGCGACTCCTTGCAATTAAACACTGAGCTCTCCTGCTGAGCAAACATGGTTTACAGGCTTATTAAGCTCAAACATGGCTAATAACGCAGCAGGACTTGTAGTTCCATTCGACCAAACAATGAAACTTGACACCATGAAGTTCCTCACGCTCCTTCGTGAACAAGCACCAGGTCATACATTACACGAACATCGCACAAGCAACACGTTACGTGGTTGCCTAGGAGGAATCTGTTCGAGTGCCACTAGACTGATTCTGCCAAATTCGCATTAGCAGAGTGTTGTTTAGGTTCACGTAGTTGGAATAAATTTGAGATGAGCTGTAGTTGGTATGGCTCAAAGAGATACAAAATGTCAAGGATCAATGTAACTCACATCCTAGACAACTTTTGAAAGTACAAAGCATAAGACGACGGCTTATCTGTAAACGACAATGCTTCTTGTTGGTGGTTTTCCTTAAAGTCCTCTCTAAGACTTGAGGACGCAAACTAAGTTTTTTTAACGAAAGGCCCGTCAAGCCCGTTCATACAGGATTGGGCACTGAAGCACAAGCACATTGTCAAAAGAGTTTCTTTTTCGGAGTACTTATTACAGCTTTCTACTTGCTTCTTTTCTATCGTGGGTTACTTTACTATCCCACCCCAGCGGCCTGCTTGCCTGGTGCTGATTTCTCCACTGGAGAAAGTTGTGGAGTGAAGTGTGAACTAATGTAAAGTAATGTGATGTGAAGTGATGGAGAGTGCAGTATAATGTACGAGTATGTTTAATGCTTCTTAATGTGGCAGAGAAGTGTTTGGAGTTCAACTCTGCCTGTGCTCTATTGCAAATACGACCGACATGGGTCTTCCACACTTCTTGGTCCGCTCATCCGCTCTATAAACGTTGACTAGGCAGGGAGACGGGCACAGAGGAACAGATGCTGTTTGTGTGTGCGTCGTGTTCCGAGTATCATCATACCTTCTAAAACCCCACTATAAAAACTTACTCTCTCTAAAGTTGCTTTTTACTATAGATATATTATGTGACATAGTTGGCTCAGAGCGGTTTAGTAGTTTAGAGTTAGGATCGGATCGGAAATATTTATTGTATGAATATGGAGAAAGTAGGAAAAGTCTCTCGACTGGATCAAAAGTAGCTCACATGAGAAAAACTCTCATCTATTCGAATGTTGAAAAGTATGCGTTGTAGAAAATATTGCAAAGTGGTTTATCGCAATGCACAGCAGGAATATTAGGAGTAATCCCGTGCGGCTAGGTAGACGTTTATGCATTCTCTTAGCACATTTTTCACAAGACGTCCGTGTCAATAGACCGGGTATCAGAATGGGACAGCCGAGGTCTACCGCAGGGTTGGCAAAGGCAGATAAGAAAAATCCTTATAGCATTTTGTGGTGGCATATTGAATAGAGACCCCCACGGTCCACCTAACTAGCATCTAATATTATATCAACTCCATCATTATATTGTTTGCTACACAAACTCTGCTGGTCTTGCTTCGTTTCCTCGTTCTCAGTTTTTGGTGTGTGGATGGATGGATGGATGGAATGGATATTGATCCTATCATACTCCGGTATCACCCAGGCCACAGAGCCACGACTCTTATTTAGCCACGAAATCTTGCCTCTATTGTTTCTTCGACGATCATTCATGGCGGGTGGTTCCTCGTGCTTTTCCTCTGTCTTCAAACCTTCACCTCTCTTCACAAAGTCTGCATTGACAACCATGATTACGTATACATCCACTCAGTCAAGTAGACGTACACAGAGAAACACAATGCAAGATATCGCACAATACCCTCACCATCGCATCGCCCAACAGCCAGCCAGCACCATACCAACCCGCCGAATGAGTGATGCAGCTCATGAATATACAATATCGGGACAGTGGGACCCTCATTCTCCCACTGATCCATACACTGATACCGTCCTTCATCATCACCTCACCGACTACTCTTCACTCTTCACATCCAAATTATTCAGCCTTGACCTCATAGATTTTCAACTTAAATCTAACAAGTACAATTTCCCTCCTTGTCCTTATCGTTACACCGTCTGCTCCTCCTCAAAATTATATTCACCATCACCATCATCAACCAATTTAAATCCTAAATCCATGCATCTCATCCCTCCTCTTTCAATTATACTAAATTATTATAGCATCACACGATTGCCAAACCAAACCGAACTCCATTCAATTCCTATTGTTCACCACAAACTGAAACACAAAGAAACTGTAGGAATAACTTATAGCGTATCTTCTTGGATAAGCTCAAACTCATTATTTGACAAACAATCACCCATTTGATTTCATCTCGTCCATTGTACCCACTAAGTATCCACAGCTTGATGTCTTACAGTTCCCGCTTCACTACACATACATAGAAACATTATCCTCGTGTAACCAGCCTCAGCCTTGCTCTGCTCTTTCGCTCTCCCATAGTCTTTACTTAACATGCAAATAGTAATAACATTATTTCAAAACATAACGATGCACAAAAGCCATGGTTTTCGACTTCGCAGCCGTGCAGCAGGAACTATCAAAGATTCTTCGTGCAAAATGCACATTCAAGATAAATACCCTGCTGACTGCTGATACTATTCGAGTTGAGAACGTTCTTCATTTACTGACTGATGCTGGCATTTAGCAAATTGTATCAGACGCCACGTCGGTCTTCACAGTACTTAAGATGCCTTCCATTTTCCATTACCCAGTATCTCTCTTGTGTGATCGTAAATACTTTCCAACCCAACACACTATAGTAACAAGCATAGGAGAATTCGTGTACGCTCAGCAGCACAATTGGTAGAAACCGTTGAGATCCAACTAACAATCGCATAGCATTCCGCAACAGTTCCCAAATCTGCATTCTCATCATGGCATAACAAGCTCAAGAGCTGGTGGGATGTACGGGAAAACGGCGACCCATAACAATCCCCGCTTCCGACTCTCATTTGCTAATAAGGTGTGGCAATTTCCTTAAGCTCCAAAGATGAATGACATATCTCTACACACAGTATTGCTCTCGTGTGATGCGAGGACGACAAAAAAATCTCGACTGATTTCCATTTTATCATAGCACTACTACATACCTAGGTACGTCCAGGAAAAGTTTTCCGGGTTGGAAATTTAAACTTTTTTGGCAAGTCATATAAGGAATGCACTGGTGTAGAAAAATGATAGGGGAGTTTTATCCTTTTTCAGAAGAGACAGAGTGACATTCTCCCCTTACATTATACTTTTTCTGCTCTTCTGTTCTTTTTTTACTTGTTCTAAGGTTTTTGTAACTCTCACTCGTTTACTTTCATTTTTATCCACTGATGAAAGTGAGCTACGCGGTTTCTCACACACAGCTTCTTCTTTGGAAAGCAGACTGGTTTTCCACATGCCTGTATTATATTGTGGCTAGTCCTATTACCTTACGTGTTATAGGGAATCGTTCCAAATTAATTACTCGATTAATTTCGACGTCTATTCCAAGATAGTAGACGTCAGCAAACTTAAATTAATAAAAAATCTTTTCCCGACTTACAATCAGTCACTTGTCAAAGGAAGCAGTAAAGCTGACGAACCAAGCGCATATGCAAATCACGCATCTCTAAACCCCTTATAAACTGTGTGCTCAACTGTGTAACTTCAAGATCCTCACAGTTTCAACACTTTACGGAAATAAACGAATTCCAGTATTTCCATATCAGAAATCAAAGCTTTTTCCACAGCTCAACCTTCAATCGTTCAAATATTCGTTTCTATGAGATTCAAGCAGATAGTGAAACTGATCCACATTAGTCACCCTCTAATAAAATAACGTTTTCTTAAATTGTTCATTCTAAGCATAACAACAGTTTCCCAAACCTGTAATATAAAGGAAAAATACAAAACTGAATAGAATTATTTGAATTACATATTACGTATTATATAGTACTAATATATTATGTCTATGATATGCCATTTTGATCAGAGTTCCAAAATTGATTTCAAGTTATATTTCAAAGTTGACGTTCTCAATATACATAAATAACACTCATTTGCAGTAGACAGATAAGCAGTGAGAATCAAAGGGTAGAAAACATTCGTTCGAACGTCAAGTCAACAGATTTTATGTCCATCAACCACTTACTTCTATCAAAAAAAGAGAAAAAAAACTCTTCAAATGACAACAAAGATTACAAAAACGAAGCAAGCACTTACTGTTGATCTTAGAAATGTGGCGTCGCAAGTGAAGGTCCACTATAAATAGTAATGAGTCCTCTGGTAAAATGTTAGACCAAAGAAATGAATAGGAGCAAACTGATAGAAAAGGAAAGAAAGTGATTTGATTTTGGTTGGAGCAAGAAAGGTTTTTTGAGTAAAATACCAGGAACAGAACACTTTCGCTCGGTTGCAATGCCAGTTAGAGCGAAAGAGTTGAGTAGGTTGAATTTGAACCCCTGGAGTGGCACTGGCACCTACCATTTATAGAATGCTAATAAAATCAACGGTCAGAGTGTTCCACAAAAACATTAGTAGTAGTACGACAGTCTTTTCGGATTAGCTGTTCCATGGAGCCTGGACGCGTAGGATAAAGCGAGATTAAGTGCATTCTCTGAGTTAGAAATCAGCCATATTATAGGGGTAAGAATGGACACGAATGCATGAAAAGATAAAGACTGTAGACAATGGGTCATAGTGACTTTTTTACACGATTCTTCAAGATGTTTCGTCCCGTTCTTCTCTTTCTCTTTTTCTGTCCACGTCATAATAAATGTGTTAAGAATAAATGTTCACTGTTCTATCCTATCGACTCATAATATCGCAATGGACCAGAGAAAAGCTAAAGCGCTTTCTCACCCATGTGCTACTAATATCATGTAGCATAAACGTTCGCTGAGAACTGGGAGGAGAAGGCCGGGAGTGTAGTCATAGCCGTCCAACACGAATGAGTAGGACCATGGAGGAAGCCAAATATTTACACACTCCATTTGTCAGAGAAGTCAGCATTTTATCAGAAAGCTAGAAGACTTTTCCCAAAGTTCCATTATGTGCTAAAGCAAAAGACAGAGTGAGCTTGTATGAAGACACTACAGCAAGTAAAAAAGATGCGGTCTTGCAGATATGCTCCTACGTTTCGTATTCTATCCGTATCTCCTCAAAGCAAAGAAAGAAGTGCTCCATGAAAAGCACACAATGCAACGGAAACAGAAGAATATAGAATGCTTCGTGTGAAATTTATCAAAGAATTCATGAAGACACAGTTAAGATGAATCCGATATGAGAAAAGGAGAAGAGGGAAGAAACACACACACACCGAATAAGTTTCCGTACGCAAAAGAACTCTGAAGGAATATAAATTGTCCATTAACCAGGCTCCATCATCTTTCTTGCCTTGAAAGACACAGATAAAGGTAAAAACACATTACTCTCTTCACATTCTGATAATTAGTAAGATTGTCCCTTATACGAAAGTCTATGCGAGATCCATCACGTCAGTGGAGCACACAAAAGCCACCTAAGTCTTTTTCGTTCCCCTTTAACAGTCTTTGGTGTGATATGCATTTTCTTCATTGCATTGCTTTGGCTCACTTCAACTTACATCCGGGGCCAAGAATCATCTTATACCTAGTATATTGACTTTGCTATACATGCATTTTTATCACATTTGCCTAAGTCGCACGGCCACGACCTCACTTAAGACCTAATGGTAAGGCGCATCAAGCTATCGCATGTCTCTCAGACCAAATTACTGATTGACAATAAGTTCCTGTGGCTCTTGTCTTCAACTCCCCCATTCGGCTTTTGATAATATGCAAATTCAATAAAGGACACTTTAGAAAACAATGACGTGCTTACCGATATCCAAATAACTATGCATTAATGGGCCTTAAAAATCTATCGATTCTTAATTTGTGGTTCCACAATTTTGAGATCCTCAAAATCAAGGTAAAATATATTTCAATGTACTATTGAAATTGTACCCAAGATCAAGGTCTCTTGATTGATTCCTCTGATTGCACAATTGCACTTCACAGACGAAACTGCCAGTGAGCCATGAATGCACAGACTTTATGAATCGTTCACAAAATGCGTCGGACGAAAACTATTGTACTAGCACAAGTTCATTGTGCGAAAGTATGAATGGCAACTCGTATGTATACTACAGTTTGCACAAATCCTGAAACACACAATCTCATGGATCCATCTTGAAAAATGCAAATTTACGAAAGACAAACGGAAAGGATTTCAAAGGTAACCTTGATCAAAGTCAAAACTGAAGTACTACCATTACTCCTATGACCTATGCTATACTTTAGGTAGTATACTATGTAAAAGAGGGCAACTTGTGCGGATCATGGATAGTTCATAGATATTTCGACAGGAAAAACGCAACATTCAAATGACGTGGTGCATTGCAACTTGCAAGGTTAAGCCTATATTATCGTATTCAATATCCCAACCAAGTCTTCGTGATGTTTATTAACAAAACCGACGGCGCGGCGTGCAGTGGCGTACACAGGTTGTTTAACATGTATCAAAAGTCGAAATCAATGAATAAAGGAAGTCCCATCGCCTCACCATTGAATAAATACAACGCATAAATTTCGCAAATCTAAAGGTCCACTCAAAGTGACTAGTACAATTGTAGACATGAGTCATCAATTTCTCACGTCAATGCAAATACAACTGTACTCTTATTACCAGTAACTATTATACGTTTAATAACATCGTTCAAGAAAACCAGTTGCTATGATATAAAGTGTGCACACAAAATGCAGTTAAATGCTCAAATGCCGTAAACGTAATATGTTACACTGGTGAGTCAAAGCGGTACGTAAAATTCCCAAAACGCTTAAAATACGCAACTGAGCTGTCGACCATATAGACACAATTTAGTGATAGGAGCTGGAGTGTACTGCAAGACTGCAACTGAAAACTGAAGTAAAGAAGGAGCAACAACGAAAGTAAATTATATAAGCAGCCTCGCATCGCATTACTTTATATGTGCAAAAGAAGCAGAAAACGTCCCACAGTAGACTACCTATACACCATTTTACTCGATACAATCCATTTTCCCTTATCACGTTTTTCAATCGTATGACTTTTTCCTCCTTTGAGGATGCAACAGATAAGAGTCTTCTCTGCTGTGAGACTGACTTTCTGGATGCTTTTCAAAGATTACTTCCTCTCAAGACAGCATGGATAAACACATCTTTCTATGCTTTAAGGAGTGTTCTTGGTGATCTCAAGAGTTACATTACATCACTTTCTAGCGGCTTTCCCACTATCAACTACCCAAAGTAACTCATTCAGTGTCCCTTTACAGGGAGAGTTGACAACAGTGCAAAAGTTTCTTGGTCTACCCTTGACTATAGTTGGTACCAATACGTCCATCCATTTCAATACTACCATTGCCAAAGATTATTTCTGTCGTTAACAGCAAGGTAGTACCGAAACGATAACTTTTTGCAAAAATAAGACTGGGACTACGTGGGACTTTTGAGATCTTCAAAAACTTGGGTGGCTACTTTTACATTCATTTATTTGCATTGACAACAATATGCATGCGTCAATTATACAGTTAATTAATGCATCCGAATGACACGCAAACACATAACGTTTGCATTTATATGAATTTTTCAAACTTCAACTTTAAAATCTCGTAGGAAATCTGTCGCCAAATTACAAAGTCGTGCGTAAATCGAGAAACAACAGGAAAGTGATAACACCCTAGAGTTTATTCATGATCCCTCCCACGTTTTTGAATACAATAGGAATTCAGGCAACGAAAGTTATTCTGCCATATCTATGAATGCAAAATTCATTTTAAAAACTGGCGTTTATGCGTCACACCGATTTTTCCAGACGAAGTGCAACTTCCTTTGTGTTATTTAATACAGATCTTTGCTTATATTTGTGAACTAACTTAAAAGGCATATCCTGTTACAAAACGACGCTTACATATAATCGGAGTATGTAATCTGCAATAAATTTGTATTAATTTGAGGTAATTTTATTCAAAATGTTACGAGGGAAATGGGATGAATTTTCTCATAACAACATGTGAAAAGTTAAAAAAAATCATGGCTCCATGTCGACATTCACAAACACAATATAAAACAAAAATAAATTCATTGACTTTGGTTTTCATGCATATACCTAAGTGAAGAAAGATACGAAATGTTGACGTCACAAGACAAGACAGTTCCTCTCAACGGAATCCTATTAGTAGATGCAGTGTTACATAACGGCACAAGCGAGTGAGTGAGTGTAGAGGTGTCCCCAAGTCTCCACAGCAGACTTGAATGAGCGACGTTTCATGATTTCATGCCGTAGTAAGATGTAGAGCCCGTGGAATCAAAAGAGACGCTAGGAAGCGTCGATTGGACAGACACAGTCTCAACCTCAACGCAAGGTATCCTCTGTTGTCGATGAGCTAAAAAGATTGACGATGTGTTGGGAAAAGAGGACTGAGGAGATAAATTGAATTGAAAGAGGAGAGAATGCAGGAGAGGGATGCTCGGGGCGAAAGAGAAGGAGGAGGTCACAGAGTCGTTTTCAGTCTGCCAGTCAAAGTGCTGGTTGAATGTGATCTTATCATTACCCGGATCGGAGTGATAAGCCTCGAGATTCAGATGTGTTTGCCTCTGCATCCCTATGATGTGTCTCCCTCATTCTATACTATTGCGTGGAGCAACCTGACTTTTCCATGGAGCACGAAATGCTTATAAGATCACTTTTAGCTCCTATTATGAGATATTTTCTCCGTACGTTTCTCCGTCTACACACATTACACGTCTATTGGCTAGCCTTGCGTTTTGTTTGCACACAAGTAAAACATTGTGAGACGCGAGTGAGGCCACAACGTAAAACTAATCCATAAGCTCAAAAACTATAAGAGCAAGAGCAAAGAGCATTCATGCATTTGCACCCAAACATTGCAGATTAGCCACGTCTACTCACGTTCCTATGTGGCGAATGTGACGTCCTCGTGCTATACTTGAGATTGTGTGCCATGTCCTGTACTTTGCGTTACCTTATCTCATTCCCATATCACCACTTCCATAAGTTTTACGTAATGGTCCAAGTCCGGGGGTTTGCGATCCAATCGATTTCGTTAGAATAAAACTCAACGGAACACACTCTGATCAGAAGGGATGATAACATTGGCTTTCTCTATCGCGTCATATCTGACCGTGCTCATCTAGTCCCCAACACGGTTGTCGCCGACCGTAGAGTGTCCGCTTCATGTCATGTTCTCTTTCAATATATCTTATATACTACAATTGTAAATTCATCAATGGAATCAAAGAACGTCAGATTAAACTTGAAAAACTTTTCTGCCTTACGTCATCTCCCCTCCCTACCATTGTACGCATATTTCAAAGTCAAGGTTTGTTTAATTTATATTGTAAAGAACCCAGGCATATCTACAGCAATCCCTATTTCCATATTTGTCCCGTCATCCATCTATGATCGCATTACTAATATCTCTTGTCGATAACAGAAAATCGAAATTCCTATTTTTAAGCGTGGCTCAAGTTTTTTCAATTTTGCTTTCCATTTAAACAAGCTTTTCTTGTACACGTAGCACAATAATTTTGACAACAGTGACAACTTCAAAGTAACCATGGGTGCCTTTTGGCACTAGAAACTAGTGTTATTGTGTTTTCCGTTACTGTAAACGACAAAACGTGAGATTTTGTTTGCAGGTGAGATATGTACCAAAATTGGTTAGCTTTCGTCCAATGTAGGCCACCTTGCTATACCATTTGTGTGCTCCATGACTCCATGTGACATTCCATTTTACCCGAAGAGTGAGAGAATGTGCATAGTATTATTAGATTGATAGCAATCTGGTCACATGCAGAAAGTCCAGTAACGACCAACAACATATTGGCGGAACTCAGATGCAGATAAGAGATACGCTCGGGACCTTGCGACTCTTCAAGATTGTATTTCTCCACTACAACCAAACAGGGAAAGTCCGAATAATAAATTGTAAGGTCAACCGACTGAGATGGGACGCGATAGAGTACATGACGAGACGCCCGAGACCACAACAACTAGCACTCATACGTAAATGCAGCTCCTACGTGCTTTTCCGTCTTCCCTGACGCTTTTAAATGAAGCTAAATCAGCAGCGAGCAAAAACACTACAGGAGTTTAATGTTAGTTTCCCTATCGCAAAAAAAGCTTTTGCTTGCCTCCACTGCTTGCTATGTACGGCTGGAACACAGAAACAACATCTGTAGTTGCATGTAGCATGAAAGACCAAAGAGATAAAACTTCATTACAATTTCGCCACAAAGATTAAAACTACAACTTCATAATAAGCGCATGGAGGTATGAAGTACTCAAAAAGTGACTGTATATTACTTATAGTACTTTGCATTATTGCATGCACAGACTGTGAGTTAAAACTCTCAAAACGCCGACGAAGAGACGCAAAGGCGATTTCAATATTAACAGATTCCTACCTCACCTCGCTTCTAATCAATGTTACTCTATGCCAACGACTTGATATTGAATAACTACAGTAAATCCTGATAAACTCCAATGCCACAATTACTCAAACGTGGAGTGGACTTTCACCGTAAGTCCACTTCATCCACTTGTACCGATGTATGTGAGTGCCAATTAAAACCAGGAAAATATGTGATTATATCGACTGACAGACATTTCTTAAAATTCATGTTAAAGAAGATATTGTTAGGAAGAAATGAGGCTGCAACGACAGAATGCGACCATGGGGGTGGACGCGTGTCCTGAAGAATGAAGGAAACGCACATTGCTATAATTACTTGACAACAAATGAAATGAAAGGTGAACTCGGTCCATTGAGTAGGTACTTGAGAAAGGCAAAAAGGAAGAGTGACGATAGGGAGTCAGTCAGTCGGTGGATTCTGTTTGAGTGTGTGTAGTAGTCGCACACTTGATTTCGACATTAACATGCTGGATAGCACGGCAATCACGGCATGCAGAGCTGAGCTTGAAGGATGATAGTATCAGCAGGGCCACTGCCTCTCCTATGCTCTTTCGCTCTCACCATGCACTTCTCCAGAGGTCCAAAGAATATCACTTCCTCACAAAGCTCCCGAACTTATAAGTGCGGCGGTGGTGGTTGTAGTGGTGGCAAAGCAAGAACAGAGCAAAGACCAAGGGAGTATACACTCCTGAGCTTTTTATCTGGAGAGCTGATAAAGAAATAGCCATTTGGTGGTAGTCTGGCATTTATCAAACATTCTAATCGGCGCCTATGCCAAAATGCTGTGGAGTACACCAAAAACCCAAAATTTCTCCGGGTTCGGCCCTTTCTTCCTTTTCTCAAGCTTTAACGAATTTTCTGTTGCCATATTCTTTTCTAAACGTCAAATATATACCACTATGAAATGACATAAGTATACTCAAGCTGCATGTCATGGCAAAGTAGATCAAGTTATGGAATGGCATATCGCATCCAAAAGCTTTGCTAGGCTGTCTAATATTTTATTTCTTTGTATCTTTCATCTTCCAGAAGCTAAGAAAGACGGATTTTCCTTCATGCAACGCAAGATAACAAAATATAAGTAAAAGGTGCCTTGGCACAAATTCAAAAAACTCTAAATGTGCATACAGAGATCAAAATGCTGAACCAACACATTATACAAGAATCCTTTAGCTGATCAGTGCACCAATTCCCACAATGGCATCATTTACAAACTTTGCACCATCAGCACTATATATGGTATCAACAAAACAATTCTCGACATTTTCGAGATAAAGTGTTGTCGTTGTCGCCAAAAACGTATAGTACAAAAATGACTTCGGAACAAGCATATTCTCCTTCGAAAAAATTAGCAAGCAATTTGTGCATATCAAACGAAGTAAATTCTTGAAAGCCTAATCACGTTGTCAAATTCCCGAGCAAGCAAAATTGATAAATGGATTCTCCTGTTGGAATCCTAAAAGCTTTCGCATATTATGAAACCTCACAATTATAAATATAACTAGGATTCAACAAGCCCTTCATAGGAATTATGAGAAAGTGTGCAAAGTCATGCAATATCTAATGCAGAAAGACAGCAAAGTAAACCAGCTGCTTCTAATCCGGGTCTTTCATGATGAATCACAGACTTGGAGAAGCACACTCGCAATATGACATTAGGACGACGACAAACCATAAGTAAATTATAGGACGAAGCCAGAAACGTCGACAACACTAGGTCGAATCATACGGTCTTACGCACAAATCAACAAAGCACCAAGTTGTCAACAATGATCAACCAAGGATGACAGCAACAAATTATAAAGAAACGATTGACATCAAAGAAACTCTGAGTTAATACAATATGAAAATGACGTGTCAGCAAATTAGGGATGTACTCTACAATAATAACTGGACTACGAGGAAGGAATTACTAATTAGATTCGCAAGGGAAGCGAATGAATTCTGTTAAGTGAAGCATGATTTAGATGAGAGCCCAAGTCATAATTGACAATAGAAATCTTCGGCTGTAAAAATACATGCAAAAGTAGATTATGGAATACCATCAACCACAAAGAAACAATGTTCACCATATTATATGATAGAAAGTCGAGGGAGGAAAAGATTTATTTAATGTTGCGAGCAGTTTGGTGAAACTACACGCTTTATTAAGTATTTGTTGAAGAATAAAGGAAATTTCAAAGGACGTAAGATTGCAAATAAAAAAAGTGCACTGAATGAGATATATTGAGTAGTATATGAACGGTGGCAGCTCAGTTATCGCAAGCTGCAAGGACCGGACTAACAACATGCAACCCGCCAAGCTGCCATTCTCTGAAAAGAAAAGTGTCTGAAAAAAGAAAGGGTGTGAGGCTGGCCAGCATAGAAGTAAAGAGTAAAGGGAAGTGAGGCAGTAACCTCCTCGTTCTATGTCCTCATCCTATTATCCCCAATAAGACTTGTTTGTCAACTGTCAGGGAAGGACGTTTCTCCAATCCATGTTCACACTAGGATGACTCCATGAGGGAAATTGCTTGTCTCTTTCTCTCCGATTCTCGAATTATTCTCTGCTTCAGCTCGTTCGTTGGCTTAGCTTTCATACTCACTCTTTACCCTTTGGGATCACATCATGCCACGGACTTTCAGTTCACTTTCACTTTGAGCTTGATATGACAATGACATGTGTCAAAGGGTTAAAATAGAACTATAACCCCAGTCCAGCTTCGTCACCGAGAAACTCTCAAAAGCAATGTATAACATCCGAAGTCAACTTATTTCTGTCTCCTAATGAACCTTTAACCTGAGCTGAATTCTTAATGCTAATGACAATTCAGAATGCTCTCAAATGGCTCAGACATTGGTTTCAAATGAAAACTTCTCCTGATTCTTCTTGACGTGATAGGCTTAGCACACAAAGTATCATACATAGAATGTATAGGTTAGTATAAAATTATGCTTACTCAGCAATCCTCATGAAACTGTTGCTCAATTTAGTTCTAAATAATGTCATTGTGCGCTTATATAGGAGAAGTCGTGATTGCATTTCACCTTCTGTCCACGACCGACACGAACAAGGGTTGCAGAAAGAAGAAGATGAGACAATTGACAGTGACATAATATCTCCAAGACGGAGAGTCACACACAGGAAATACGAACATCTGCTCTCGGATTAGTCATTTACATGCAAATGTGTGTATTTCCTTTGGGCGTGCTTATCTGCAAATGGAGAACAGCGCCACTCTGTTTCGTCCTGGCGGTGATGAGTGCCAGAAAATCCTTCCCGTTCTTACGTTTGGAATTCACATTCACGTTTTAAAATACTGGCATATCTAAATACAAGTATTTTACATAATGCAATAATTTAAAGTTCATACATAGAACGTCTCAGATACGAAAGAATAAATGCCATTTCTTTAACTGATTAAACTTCGACTACGGCACGACGCAGGATGGAAAAAATCCCAGAAGAAACCAAAAGAAATACTGTAAATTCGTACGAATTATGCAATCAGTAAAGTAAACTAATCATTCATCTCGTCTTGAACCACGACGTTTATTTTTCATTTTAAAGTCTCCAGAGGACGACAATAAACGGACTCCATGAAGGAAACATAAATACGCAAAGAGATCTGACAAGGGAAATAGCCAATTACATTTTATTTTATTATATAATCAAATGCCTTACTTGCGCATTCAGCAAACACAAAAACAAAGGTAAGAAAGCGTCGAGATAAGAAATAATATGATACATTATTAATAACGTCTCGCTTCTCGGTAAGAACTACGAAATGCTGCGTTTCGTTAGGACAAGTAGGCCGAGTCATTTTCTGTGTATCGAGCGTTACTATAAACTCATAGAATAGATTATAAACTATTATATTTTCAAACTCAGAATAATGCACAGGATTGTAAGGTATGAAGAAAAGGTAGAGATGAGATGATTGAATGCGAACGAGTCAGGTGGAATCATAGGACATCAAAAGATGGGAACAACAACCAACTAGTACGAATGCGTATATGTGCGTATGGTTTGAGTGCTAACTGCTCACTGGCCTCTAACCTCCACATGAATAAGTCAATTCAGTGAATCAGATTGATAACAGTGAAAAGCAGCCGTGGAGGTGAAGCAATGAGGCAAATAGGAATCACAAAAACATTTTAAAGCCGTTTGAAACTCCCATCTAATTTTGTTATCTTGGCTTCGAGTCCAAGTCTCGCATACTAAATTACTTGACCCCGGCGTCATTACACTCACGGACATATGCTCACAGTCTTTGAGATTGCCATTGGATAAGAATGCACTTTATTCACACTTATTTCTTATAATGTGGCCATCAAACAGAAAATAAATAGAGGGTTAGGCATTATATTGTTATAAGTAGGAAAGGTAGACCGCCGAGTCCGACACCACTGAATGACTTCACTATGTATAGACTTGACATGCATGTTGAAAAAGACGGGTAATTCTGCTGTAGGGAACAGGTTTCTAAGTAAGACCATGTTAAGAAGACCTTTGTGTTCAAACTTTGAGTGTCTGGGACAACAACACATTCGTAAATAGGTAATCTCAAACCAAACAAGCAAATCAAATTCGAACTGAAGCAGGACTTTGTTATCTCGATTCAAAATGAAGGAAGAGACACTAAACCGAGATGCTGATGAAAACCTGGACGCAACCGTCATCACAATCATCTCACCTGACGCGATGGAAAGGAGATTTGGGTATAATAAGAAGAAGAGTGTCTGCAGTCTGCACTCTTCAGTGCCCTGTCTGCCTGTCTTTTAAGTTTAACTTGGTTCCCTATAAACATAAGACCCTTTGCGTGTTCCAATTGCCTTCCTGTTGCCTCAAGATAGGCTGAAGGGACTTCTCCTTTGATTGTACAGGATACAGACAATCCTCGAAGGGAAGTAACAGTTTGCTTTTCCGATCAACAAGCGATTGTGCTCAGTGGCTGTGTGTGCCTCGTCGTGTTCCTTTGCTTATGGCTATTACACTGTTGATTCTCAGGTTGGACGGTGTGTGTGCACTCAAGAGTGGACCGAACTGACTCGTTGGCTGCAGCTGCGGCCACGCTGAGTGTAGAGCACTCCGTGGCGTCAACATCACGCATTTTTTCGCTCTCGACAAAACCAACCTGTCCCGATCTTTGTCCAGATAAAGTGTGAGTACAGGTACGTATGAAACGATGAATCTGCACCTATACTCTCACCTCACTTGCTGTGGTGTTCAGGGTTACTTAGCCAAGAAATGAACTAAAAACGACATATCTTTAGCATAGAAGAGGACAAGAACATGAGAAGAACAAACTAAGAAGCACAGGCTCGCACACAACAAACTACATGTGTGAGTGATGCACTTTGATAAAGTGAAGTCATGCCTAAGTCTTTGGGCATTATAAAGCAACATAACAACCGCATAACATCTCAGCCAACACAATGGAATGACCATTTCATCCCCATCGAATGTGTGGACCAACATGGCAATATTTAAACAACCTAAGTCGAGGCCGAGAGAATCAGCTCGCTTCTGCATACAAATCAGCTTCATATCTTCCATTTGTGGAAAATTCTCTGAGCCTTTCGAGTTCCTTATCCCTGTCATCATACAGCCACTTAAGCGTCATGTCCTGCGTCCTGACCCCATCACATCATCATCATCATTATCATCAAGTGTCATTAGCTATCCGCCAACTCAGTCACATTCAAATTCCTTTACTTACACTGACCGGCAGACTATTTTATGCCCTTCTCCCTATTTACATTCAGCACCTACCCAACACAATCTTTCTCCTTATTGTAATTCTGCACTCTCAACCAACAACTTAGAATCACAAACACATTTAGCACAGACTATTATCATTATACTGCTTTTTCTCTGCTAAAATGTTATCGGCATCCAAAACGTCTGTCCTTTACTTATAAAACATGCAAGAAATTATTTTATTTTACGCGGTGATGTCTAGTAACTAAATAAAATGCTTAAGGCACACCTTACTTAAAAGTTAACTTAAAGCTAAATGTTCAATAATGCATTTTTGTAGTTACTAAGCATCATTCTTGGAAGTGATACATAATTTTCATTTTAAGTTTTTGATTTTTATCCAATATAGAATAAATATTATGAATATCATAAAATCGTTTTGCTGTAGTTGGAATCCAATCTAATCACAATTTATCAGTTGTATGACACACCGCATTCCGATTTGAATTAGAGAGCATTTGATGCCTACTTGGAGTAAACATTGGAGCGAACAAATATACATTGGATCTCATGATAAAGGATGAAGACAACGACTGACACTACATCAAAAAGTAAACAAGAGGTCAAACTGAAACTGATAAAGAAACGATTGTGGAAAAGAATCTTGTTATAGCGACAGTGGTGGAGCAAATGCAAACGTAATGAATTGATTTTAAGGAAATGGTCGGAAAGCAGTCAAAAGACTTTTCGATATTCGACTAGCAAAGCACACAAAATTGGTACCTCGTTTAAACAGTTATATCTGTCATTATCAGTGATAGTTTGCACCAGATTCTTCTATTGGGGCTCCGCCCAGGACCAGTCGTCTTCATTCTCCAACACAGAAATTTTGTCTCATTGCTTAGGTGGTAGATAAATAGGAAAGCTTAAGCTTGTGGAAACTTGTCAACTGATAATCCAGAAGAGATATGATGATGTGACTCCAATGCACTTCGTCTCTTTCGTCCTTTCATCGCTGTATTTCTCTTGGCACTGATCCACATCTGCAGCCAAGCAACTACACGCACTACTTTATTGAATCGACAACAAAGCATAGAATGTCATGTCATAATGTTGGCTCACAATTGAACATAAGATGAAAACATTATTTGAATTATTGAAAGTATAAAAACTAGTGCATTCCTGCAAAATAATGACATTCACAATGTCACAATTAAAAAACAGCAACAAAATCACATGATCAAAGCCATGAATTTTACTCAACGTCTATTATTTAATGCAAGGTAAATAATATAGCGGTGAGCGTGCGTACATATTGCATTTTTACGACGATAGAATTCATGTGGTATCATCAATACTGTTTCTCACACACAAGAAGACAAACTTATACAAGTTGAATTCAGTTGGAGAGTCACACTATCAAATATCAGTCTCGTTTCCTGCCACTGTTTCTATCAATCAACCACCAAAACTAGATAATACCAATGCTATTTCCTCTTTATCTTTATTTCAAGATCCTGTTGTAGTGCCAATGACTCAAACGGATGACTGTTACTTGATGAATTAAGTTCTTCTTTTGAAATGTTACAGCGTTAAGCTTTAAACATAAACAATTTTTATGGGATATTGCGTCTCCGTGAATAAGAGAGATACTGGCTTGTCATTTCATGTCATATGTCATAATATAAACCTTTATCAAAAATTATTACTAGCCATTTACAAGATTTCTCATTCAGAAAAAATAGGATGGAGTAAAATTAATAAATAATGTTGGAAAACGCACGGACTATATTTGGATTTTAGATGGTTTCTGCATTCAAATTATAGGATGGTCACAATATTGCATTGTATACTTTATACATAAGCAAAGAGTAAAAAAGTACAGGAGTAATGTCTGTAATGTGTAATCGGAATCAGACTTTGCGTTTCATGCAACCATCGTAGAACAGCATGGGGGTGTGTTCACTCAAACACATCTCATGAATAATTCCAACATTTTTCGAGATGATTACAGGAGAGACAATTCTAGTTCAAAAATTCACTTGAGCACGATTGTGAGAGAGTGTATCTTTTGTGAATTATTCTAAGGGGCGGGTAAACGACGTACAGTCAACTCATAGCAACCTTTGCCACAACAGTCTAATAGCGAGACCTCAACTAAGTATTCGCGAACAATCATCAGTTCGCCCCGCCAAATAAAAGTCCACTGTCCTAATTAATATCCTATCGTTTAATCAGGTCGAATACTGCGTTCCACTCCACTGAAAAAAAAACTCCCAGATATTACATTTGTATGAACTTAACTCTGATGAAACGCGAAAGACATGCAAAATACGAAAATACATGAGTCCAATGAAATCAATGTGTTACTATTAAATTCCATGTTGAATGAATCCATTTTCTCCGCAGAGTATGAAGCTTTCAGTACTGATACGAAATTAATACGTACTGTCTGGGGAAATCGAAAGCATGACATTATTTGAAACACGGCAATTCGAAAAGTCTAATTGTGAATTGTGATTGAAACCATAGAGGAGTGCAGACTACGCAATAGCATGACAAAGGATTGCTTCTGACGTATATAAAGTCATAGATAGATAAGTCAGTGGCCATGCCTCGCCACCCGTTATTCACTCTAACACATTGCTCACCATTAATTACAGTTTCGATACAAATAAAAGGTAAACACAAGACACATGAATGCCCTGCAATTTGAAGTGACTACTGAAATAAATACGATTTTGACGAATTTTCGTCTGAGCCAGAAGGTGTGCGAGGTAGAATCTAATGAAAAGATGGGAAACTTGAGAAAGGCAATTTTGTAAACCCATCTGAATGCATGAATGTGGGGACTCAAGCATTTAAGATACATGAAAAGTAACTAAAAAGACGACACGTCGCGTACGAAACGAAGTTTTACAGACTAAAACAAGTAGAATTGAGGAAAACAGTTAAACAAGGGAAGAACACACATAAAAGTGAAGGAAAATGGATCGTTTCAGAATATGGAAAAAGCAGTTCATATAATACTGTTATCGTATTTTCAGTGAAGAGCTTCAACACAATGAAGCGTAATTGCATGAGAGATGCACATTGAGACCGTCTTCACATTGGCTCACACGAATGAAAGGGAAAGAGGTAAAGTTGGAGCAAAGATTGACTTGCCCTGCCTCCGCTATAGGAAATGGCCCGCAGAGTACATAGGCTTTGCATTATAATGCTTTTACTATGAGTATACGAGAGTGTCTTGTATTTCATTCTTCCACAACTATATTTCCAAATAAAGAATACATACTAAGCCAATAAACGGGAAAGGAACGGGTAGTGCAGCACACTAGCACACACGTTAAAGCCTCCTGTTCACAGCCACATCCAGTATCGTTTCAATGTGTTACTGCAGGGAAGTGTACAAGAAATTTATGTTTGGTGTTTGCCATTGATATCCACACTCGATTGCTCGCAGATTTTTCATCCAAGACACTTTTTGGAAGAAGAGAAAACACTGGCAGAAAGCCTGCCATCCCGATGATAAGAAACTTGATTTTTCCGAAACATCATATGAAATATATTCAATCTGCTTTCCCCCAGATAAGTCCCTTTCAATGGAAGAGGCGAATGTGGCCAAGATAGTGTCTTTCACGAGTCCCAGCTGCCAACAATTTATTACACTCGAAAAATTCCTTCCCCATGTGCCACCTTCTTCTGTCAAAAAATCACCATCAGTCTCCAAATGCCAAAAAGGCATTCACTCAAAGGCACAATTCATAAAAGCGTTGCATCTTCTTGTTCCTTCCCATCTTTTCTCATTCTTTTCTTCTACATGAGTCCTTACATTCTATAGGTACAATGCCTTGGCCGTGTTACACTTTAACTGTGGCCATATTTCTTTTTCCGCTTTCTTTTCTCCTTCTCTCATTCATACACCCATGCATTATAATACTATATACGGTCACATAGTTTCAATCTTCACGTGCTTCCAGTTTTTCTTGCGACGAATTCTAATTCATTTCATTCATGATTCATTGCTAACTTCTTTTAATATGTAATCAACTCTCATCTAAAATTACACAACTAATCAATATATAAATGCTGCAGTATCATGATACACATCAATCCTTGTACATTACAAGACATCATTTAGTTTCACTGTATGATCATTTCGATTTTATCCTCCACAATCTGAACCATCATTTCTAGTAAGCGCGAAACAAAACTCTTAAACAGTCGGAACATTATATGTACTATAAGAGATAAAACCTTTGATTTTTCTGCCAAGAGACCAGTAGAACATGGTCCATTTTTTGTACAAGTATAATCTGAGACCAACGGCATGAAAGAGAGGAAGACATAAAGCAAATTGTTTACAAGACTACCAACAAAAAGCATGTTACGTAAAATATAGATTGCTAAGAAGTCCGTCCACAAAAACTGTATTTACTCGCTTCCCTCTTCGCACTTTTCAAGATAATAGCCCAAGTTTTCGCAGCATACCAAAATAAAATGGACGGGATGTTGGGCAGTAAATATTTGAACCTTTCTCTCCAGATTGTAATCTACCCTTACTTACAGGTCTGTGAATCGCCAAAATACTACATCAGCCTTTCCTTACGATATGACGTTTCCAGAAACGATCATCATTCTCATGACTCTCAACGAAGTGCTACAAGGACTGTAATTCCTTATATAATTCTCATAAGAAGTCCTTGCGGAATCATAAGTTCCTTCACGAAATCGTACGGACATTAATGCAATCCTTCCGCTGCTGTGAGCCACCCGACCGACAAATAAGAAATGGTGCCCTGTCTCGGTCTGGCACAAAAAGCTTCCATCTCACAAACTAAAGTATAACAATCATAATAATAATACATGTTTCGTCCGAACATTTGTGTCTTCATCCTTTGCACCTAACTTACACTATCATGTATTTCTCCACTTCCACACTGCTTTAAAGGTTAGGAAACCAAGCTCGGTTTTCCGAGTGAGACTGTTACGATCCCTCCATGGCATACGACTGCTTATAATACATTTTAAACTTTTATCACAGTCGTCCACATGGAACAAGGAATGCCACAACCAGTCGCTTATCATTTGAAAATCATTCTGAGATTAATATTCAACTATGACGGTAATAAGTGCTCCTCTGACTCATTATCTTGATCAAACTTCCCTGCCAACTTGGACCATCATTCTATCTCTCCGAGTCCTACATGTTTATGGATATACCGGTATGTATTTACTTCACAAAGGACTCGACTCCCATGAAGTCTCACAAGTCCTCTTCTTCCTAAGCTCCGTCATGGAGCTTCCCAAAACTCTCATCGAAACACATACATAGAAAGGAAAATTAAGCTAAAAACTGTGGCCACTTGGCCAAAACGAAACTCTTGCCAAAATGCGCGATATTAATACGATGTGATAACCGCGCGGCAATGGTTGCACACAATGCTAAATGCTAATCCCGTAACTTATATCTGGACACTTTACTTGCAATGGGTAAATCTAACTCAGTGGCCCATGCTGATAATCCACACAGTTCCTTTTCTCCAGTCTTAATGTATAGACTTGGGCTGGGCTTTAACTTTCGTACCTTTACAATTTCATTATCTTTCATTATACCCGTGTATCCTCATTGCTCTACTCCACACAAGTCCACAGGAAGAATCATTATTGAACATTACATTCAAAGCAACAAAGAACTCTATGAAATGTAGTAGGTACTATACAGTCAAGTTTGTATGTTTCTTGTTACCAAGATGAAGAATAGTACCAATTTTTAGTCATTTGACTCCTGCTTTGAAACTATATCTTCAAGAGAAAGAATCAAAAACAAAATATATAAACATTAATGTTTACTGCTGGTGTGAAGCTTTTGATGTAACTATTGTTGTTGGAAAAGGAACGTGGCATAACAACGCTACACACCCTCCTCACACAACATTAGTTTCAGGTAATTATCGTACTCCTATCCTCGTAGCAGCCATAGCACATAAAAAATGTATAGTTTGTCCGTTCCGTGAATGTTAATACATTTTTCACCCTCTCTCTATTATGCAAGTATGATATTGAATTATCAGAATGAGGAACATTCCGCACAGAGTTGAGATCTAAGACAGAGTCATAGAGCTCGTTTTCCAACATAAAATGAAATCGTCCAGCCATTTCTTTTTGTAGTAAGGTCATTAATTCTATTATGCATCGCAAAACAGACGCGTACGCATACTGATATTACATCAAGATATTGTGTAACTACTGCTTCCTCAATTGCGCATCATCATCCATGCCCAGATTTTTCACTACACGTGCAGCTTCTTCGCACCCCGTTTTGCATTCGTTCTTAGAAGTAAATCTTAATCTTGAGGAAATCTCCTAATTTCTCAAACGAAAAGGTGAGTGGACTTTCACTGTATAGACTTCATACTTCTAAACCTTAACTTAAATGAGGTAATTACGCTAAATCTTGTCTTAACTTGCACAAGATAAATTGTCAGTACATTATTTATAACTGTAGACACTTCCGTTCCTTCAGTGCAAATTGCTCATAATCACAGATTCTCGTGAAGGAAACACATTTACAACAATACTGGTGCAAATGTAAATAATATTATTGCCCGTTTTAAAAAAAATTCACACACTCTTTGTACTTTACTATAACCTTCAAACAGGACGAAGCAATTGAAAGTCAATTTTCAGAGTGCAACTCAAACTGACATTGCAATTAATTAAAGTTGCTTGAAACATGTTACGTTTCCTTTGACTAATCTATATTTAATTGCATTTTGCAGTGCTGTTGTTGTAACGTATCGATATCAACATAATTGCCACGTTTACTGTCGGAAAAAAACGGCATTTACAATGCTGTGCAAGTGCAATGTGTGTCAAACCTACACACACCTCTCAAGTTCAATGTCATCACAATGAACAAATATTTATATTAAATTGCATACATGTAATATTAACTATGTAGTAGCACCATTCACCCATGTTAGTTTGCTAATCCTAATCCACAACGACATAGAAAACGCAGACTACTGGCACGACATGTCAATGGAAACAGGGAGATCATTATCAAGAATGATATCACCTGGTTGTATATAACATACATTAAGTATACTAGTACACACATGAGCAAAAAATCTGATTCCCAGAGATTAGAGTGAGGAACAACGCAAGAATTGCGATGAACAGATTGTCGAGAGCTCCATCCCATAATAATAATTACTATGACTATATAGTATGTGTAGAGAAAAAGCAAACAGTACCAAGAATAAGAAGGCAAACGTCTTTTGCATGTTGCAATGCGAAGACGGGAGACGGGACAAAGCGAACCCTTCCTTGCGTTACTATAGTCAATAAATGAAGAGAAGTAATCTTGTATTTGAATCCCGCATTAGACAAGACAACAAAGAACTGTTCATACAAGATATTTTTCACGCGGTTAAGTGCATGTGTGGTATTGAAGATGCCTTACGACTCGTCACGTTGTTGTTTCTTCACCATAAGAATGACATGGTCAGTCAGTTCATTAGTGATATAATACAAGTGGAGAGTTTGTTCTTTATCTCCTGAGAACCTCTTCAAGAGCTCTTTGACCACAACTGATGGAATTTCATATAAATGACCAGATAGTGCACGGAAAAGCAAAAGAAACGATCAAATTATATTTCGTATTGACTTACGAACGAAGTCCGTGCTTTGTAGTCTGTACGTCCGTAGTGAGGAAAAATGAAACATCTTAAGTGCGAGGAGGAAAATAATAGCAGAATCAGGTATTCGGCAGGTACTGCAAAGCTACTTATCAATGCTTGAATCGTATCCTAAGTGACTTATCACTGTTCATCAACGGAACGCAAGTGCAATTAATGGAAACAGAATTAGAAAGGGTACGTACGTGGGTGCAACGAGGAGCCCTCCTCCTGGAAGCCCATTAAGTACTAAACAGTTGACGACGTCTGTCAGCTGCTGATCCTGGCTGATCCACCACCTTCATCATATTCTATTATTCTCCTACCTTACATTTATGCTAACTTCTCAACGTGATTGTTTTATTATTATTATTGAGTGTATATACTTCAGTATACATTCACCACGCACACTTTTATGCATAAGCGTCGAAAACCTCCCTGAAAGAATATAAAAACATACGTTTTGCTCCTTGTACTCAACCAGAGCATGAGACGTCGAGAGTTGAGACCTGCCGTGCAACTACCAACTACGGCTTAACACTACACCCAGTGTCAGCTACCCTTGACTCCTTCCTTCCGAAAGTTAGTACGTGATCGTTAAATTTATCACAAAATTCCATCGAAAAAAAGCGAAAAATACATTTCACAGCTATCGTCTTATCGCGTCACGTAGACT
This sequence comes from Harlomillsia oculata, assembly GCA_019776145.1. Lineage (NCBI taxonomy): Eukaryota > Metazoa > Arthropoda > Collembola > Entomobryomorpha > Oncopoduridae > Harlomillsia > Harlomillsia oculata. The sequence goes on along the minus strand of JABASF010000190.1, from coordinate 552 downwards.
CACTTTATCCTCTGTCTATCGTAAATTGCAAATAGTCAAGGGACCACAGCCAAAGCTGAGATACGATAGACTGCGACTCCTAAGCCTGAGCACTTAATTATACAGTCGAAGCATATGAGCAACCAGAAACCTTGAACAAGAAGACGTTCCTAATGGCTAACACCGGTCACGAACAAAGTCTCATTCTGCTCTGGTCTCATTAGAGCGCCTTACAATTACTGATCTGGTTCAAAATGCAATACTTTGCAGAATCATCATGAACGAGCATTCTATATAGTAAATGTACAAGTATATCTTTAAATAAGATCTGTCTGGACCAGGACATGAGCGCTAATAATTTTTCCCAATAATTTCATTTTACGCCCATGTCACACATACTTATGTTGCGCTCATAAAGTAGCCCTCCATATTCCATCGTCCGAATGCGCTGTTCAAGGCTCGAAAACACTTACCCTGAACAAAATGATTGTAAGCATGACTGTCTCACATACTTGTACTTGCGGAACATAATCACAAACGCTAATAAAAGAACCCATAACGATGAATGATGAC
>JABASF010000189.1:0-56875 GCA_019776145.1 Harlomillsia oculata | reverse complement strand
GGAACTTGGCGACCTTCTCCTCACTGCTGTTGTGCTTCATGTCAAAGTCGACGACCTCGAGAAAGTCGATTGTCACTAGTATCCCCGACTCCACGAACGTCGTTGTCTCTGTGACGAGTTTTGGGTCGCAGTCACACAAAGGACTGTCCACATGGCCCATCCTAATCAGATCACAGTCACAATAAAAGTGGGAAAAGCTAGTCCTCATCGTCACTCCTCATTGACGAAGAAGATGAAAAATAATTGACAAAACCCCTATAACAAGCAACCAGGAAGTATGAATTATTTACAATTATTGGACTCACGCTGAAGCCCCCTTATCCCAGTGATTATCATGACATGACACTCCGAACTTCATACCGCTCCATGCTCCACTCCGACGAGACGGGATTGACGGCTGACGACTGACGGAAGTAGAATTTGTAGAATGCATGGAGCCACGGAGCGGTAAGGAGCGTAATGATAATCACTTGGGTAAGGGTTCTTCAGCTTGAGCGTAGCGTGAGTCCAATAATTGTCCAATGCCAAGAGTTGAATTAGGAGAAAAACTGTAGAAGGGCAAAGGTAACATAGTGTCCAAAATCGAAGTATCTTGTATTACTCTACGCTTCATTCCACGTTGATAGTTAGGAAAAGTCTATACATCTGTACTTACTCTCATTAACGCTGGCAGAATCACCGTCAGAAGGACACTTTCTAGAAACTGTGCCTTGTTGTTGTTATTAAGTTTAATATTAAATATTAAGAAGGCTTACTAAGTTTATATCTCAATTTGTATTGACCGATAGCTGTCGGTTTCTTACTTTGTTATTTCCGTCCACTTATGCTACTACTAAAACTGATAAACTCGGCGTATTTGAAACAGTAATCTGATTTAATCTCATTAAAAATAGGTAATCTCAATCTCACACGTACCATTATTGCTGGCTATTTAACTTTACATTTTACGGTTCGGCTTGCATATTGCTATTGGTGTTTCCATTTTTCAGCTTTTCATATGCGCAACCAGGCACAGACTCAGGCAGGTGCAGCCCACAAATAAATGCATAATAATTATTATAAAATATATAATGTTTCATGTTGTAGTGAGAAAATGAAAATAGGAATGTGCATGACATGGAATTTTGTATTGTTTTATCCCATTGCAAATCCCATATTGCGAAACCTCAACCTCAAACATGTTGATGATCCAGTTTTACAATGCATTTTATGCAGTCATGGAATGAGGAATGAAAAGTGTTTCGCAGTTCGCACGGTAAAATCTGGTCATTTGCCTTTCGTGTTTGTGTTGGTTGTGGGCAATGGCCTATCAGCTGCTGTGTCTTTGACTCACGTGTTGTAGCCTTATTCTCCTTTTACATTATCCTAGTCCCCGGGTATTCTTCTTTTGTTCTCAGTTCTGAGATGAGTCATCTGTTTTCTGAGATGTTCCCATTCGAGTTAAGGTAATAAATCTTGTTTTTCATATTTGTTACTGTGCGTAGTTGAGTTCAGTGTTCAGTTCAGTCAACAAATTGTGCATTGCGCATTACAAATGTTGGAAATGGTGATACAACAGGAAAGGTTAGTGAATGTACTTTAAAAGTTTGACAAGGCGCGACTTCAACAATGGACTTTTACGACACTTCTGAAGAAGATGAATCCTTTGCTGTCGTTAGTACGGCGACGACTCATACAATGCTGGAAGATAAGGTAATCTATACTAAAAATAACTACGTTTAGGAGTTGATAGGTTTTTTCCAAAGGTCATTATTATTGTTTCTTTTTATAGACTGGGAAAAGATTTGGTGATCTGAGAATACAGGAATGGATTCACTTGGTTTTATCAGTTGTGACGGTTGCGACCAGTCTTTCACATGGAGCAGTGCTAATGCAAAGATACGAAACGTGTTCCTCACAGTTTGTGGTTGCTGCGATGATTTTTGTCATTTTGGGTAATATAGGAAAACTTAATCCTGTAGAATTGTGCAAAAGTTGTTGTATTCATAGTTTGCAATTCGATGTTTTTTGTAGCTTTTAATGTGTTCTTCTTATGCCGTGGGACGTACCGGGAACAGCCTTTCGAATTGCTTATGCAATTAGCAGGTCTCATCGTGATTTGGGGTTTACATTTATTGTACTTTGCGGCTATTAATTTCCGGTATACTGATGAGCTTGAGGACATTTACTTTCAGCATTCAGTGAGATCTTATTTTATTATTAGCAATCATTTGAAATTTAGAATTTCTAGCTTTATTGTTGTAACCTTTGTAATGTTTTTGATTATTCACACAGTGTCTATTCTACGTCTCTTGTGCAGTAAATGGTCTCAATATTGTGAGCGGGATTGTAGTGATTTGGACGTACTGGTCCTATGAACAGATAATGTTCAAAACAATTGGAATTGATCCTACTCGAGTGCTCATCTTTCGAATACTGCTCGGGGGTCTCAGTCTCCTTGTTTTTGATTTTTCGTTGTGTTTATCCACATTATTTCTGTTTTTAAGACAAGGATTCTGTATGGGACTCATTGAAAGTTTGGTTATTGCGTTTGGTGGTTTGGTGCATTTAGGATGGCTCCTTTTGGGTATTGCGACGGTAAGAAATCTCGTTGTTCTTCCAGTTCCTTATATCGTCATCGCGTCGTATACGCATATATTTGGTCTTAATCGTGATGTAAATATTACGGCTATTTCGCTTTTGCTACAGATGCTGACAGAAAGCAGAAAAACTGGCTACATTTTCATTTCTTTCAGTGTTCTGCAATTGGGATACGCTTTGTACCTCCTATTCATGGTAAAAGACGTTTTTATTCTGGTTCGTTTACATGAATTTCTTAGCTCAAACATTACATTTTGTATTTAACCCTCTAGAACATCAAAACATCCGTGAATGAATCTTACGACGACATGCTCCTCACATGGACCGTGTACATAATTGTCCCACTGGCAACTTTGGTTCACTTGATTTTAATGGCGACTGCACTAACCGCACAGCACTACTATGGACGAGGCTACGGAGACGTATTAGGTAGACAACAGTTCTGTTGTTCATCAATAGTTCAATTTATAAGGCCCGGGAGAAAGTTACTTGACCGTCCTTTTACTGAAGGCAGATGGGATGTGTCCAAGAACTTACTCTGAAGCCTTATAACCAGCTTTATTTTTTAACATTTGGTTTCGTTTGTAATCTTGTAGTCAATGGTGTTCATCATTCGGTCAAGAATAGCAACGAATATGAAGAATTGCGACGCATTTTGTTCCACCCGATTAACCCGGTTCGGACGTTCTACCGACCATCCGGAGCGGGGCCGTCGTCGTCCTCTTCAAGAGAAGTTGGAGTATGTGCAGAAGTTTACTAAGCGAACACACGCACAAATATTATTACATCTACGATTTTATGCCTCTTATATAAACCCCACACTGTATATTATAGTTAACTAGTGTTCCTACTTTTTCGCGAGTCAGTATTTTTAATTTGTTTGAGCTGGCATTAATATGCTAGACAATATTTAGTATTGGACAAGGTGTCATTTGTGTCACAAGTGGTATTAATAATTTAGTATAATTTATTAGATCTTTGATCTCTATTGCAATTTTAGTGGTCGAAATTGACGATGCTATTATAAGAATGTATTATAAATCCGCTACAAATTAGTATTAATTCAGTAATGACGGTTTTGTAAATTATGCTAACGATTTTAATGTTCACACGGAATTCTTTTTAGATACACTTCGGATCGTTTTTATCGCAACGTTTCTATATTCACGGATTAAGCTATAGGAGTACTGTAATGTACCTACACTTTACCGTTGAGGAACGAATAAACAGTAAACCCAACAAGCACTTTTTATTGTCGTATTGATTTTAAGCATTAGCGTTATCATAATTGTTCAAACGAACCGTTCGCAATCGCAACTAGGAGCAAACAAAACTTGACTCAGCTCTGAGTCGAGTATCGGAGCTAGCAATATATCAATGCGTTAAGATCGCGAAGCAATGGTAATAAATGGATAGAAAGCAAAGAGCATAAGGTTCACATTTTTGTATATTTGTATAGCAAGATGTCGGATTGGTGCTTTCCTTGCTTCATCACGGTTTCAATGTAAAATGTCTTAGTTCTTCATATTAAAACGGAAAATGAAACTTGAAGACGCCAGTCTGTCTCGCGTCGTCCGTCGTCGGTTTACAAAACATGCGTGATTTTGAAGCTTCGATTTTTCGTATACTTCTTTATACCAGCTGAAAATGCATGCGTTCCCATACTTTTGCACCCAGGAGACGACGACTTTCTCCGAGCACCAAACCCTGGCAGCCATAATTCTAAACACGGAAAAATTCTGTCACTAGGCTCATTCAACAGGCTCCGGTCTGTCTTACATTACATTACTTTCCTTGTTAGGTTAAATAGGACAATGAGAGTATAATTTTAAAGTTAAAGGATCTATAGTTACCTTTACTTGTTTATCTTTACAAACAGCATATTTATAATCTGTATTTGCATCCAATTTGCTGTTCCCACATCTCAAGAATTTTGGAATTATTTGGGAAAATATATTAAAAGTGGGCGTATTGGCGTTGGCGTATACTATAGGCGTTGCTGATTGCTTATATTATAAAATCATTTTGATTGCCTACTTTCTCCAGCTACTGCGTTTTACTTTACAAGACTTTTGGAAAGCATACCATGGCTGTAAACCGAAACAATACCATTTTCGTAACATCGGATGGTCGAGAAGAACTTCATCCATTGTATAATCGAATGGTACAATTACTAATTGTGATCATTTTTAAAGGATCTTACATAAGAGCTTTAGGGTATTCATTTTTATAGCAATAGCCAATAGCACCCGAATTTCTATAATGCTAATCTGCCAATAACCACGCAGTTTGGCAAAAACTGGTAATAATTTTTGAAAATCAAAGTACGATATTTATTTCAGATTTTGAAAAAGGTGATTGCAACTCTAAAAGTTACCGACGCCTGCAATTTCCGTTTGGTTTGCACTCCATGGAATCGTGTCGTTTTTGACATTCTTCGCAAAGATTCAATCATAAGATTGCGTTTTTGCACTCTCAAACACTTTTATGAGACGTTTTCCAACTCTGCTTTGGAACCCGAATTCTTCAGTCATTACATTTTGATTGGATGGGACATTTCGTTCCTGGATTCTTACGTCTCGTGGTTTTGGGATTCTTGCGGTTCTACCATCAAATCCGTGGAGTTCGTGCGTTGTCGGTTCTTTGGGATTGATGCTGTTCGAAGAGTCTTGTTTAATTCGGCACCCAAGTTGGAACGCCTGTACATGAGAGATTGCAGCTTCTATCAAAATCAATCTGCGGATAGCAGTATTCCTTGGGTCGTTTTGGGACCGCAAGAAGAGACGCGACGTAACAATCATGTCAATGGAAACATGAAGTCTTTGACTTTCTTTGGAGGAGAACCTCATGTGAAACCGCCAATTAATTGGGAAGAAATGCTCCATGCGTATCCGCATTTGGAGGCACGTTCATTTAGTAATCCATTATGAATCAATAAAACTATTGCAAGCATTCTTTGATTTTATTGTACACATTTAGAGATTGGAACTTTGGATGCTCTCTCTCACTGAAGTTGGAACCTTGATTCGATCGGTCAATCGAGCTCGTAAACAGGGACCAAGGTCTAATAAATTGAGATTCTACAATGGGTAAGTTGTAAATCTTAATGTTGTAGTTATATAGTTATATTTGCTCTCATTATTGTAAATTGAAAATCATTTTCTTCTTTGTATCATTGGAACGAGCAGAACAAATGAAATCATATTTCCCAAGAAGAAAGCTTCTAGTATGCCAAAAAAGGAACCGTAAATGGTAAGATTCAGTTCATACTTTCTATTCGAAAACATTTAATTAATCCACCTTGACATCTTGATACTATGAAAATTTAGGAATTTAGATTCCTCCAAGGCTGGTGAAAGTCGGTGAAAGGAACTTCAGTTCAAATTGAAATCAAACAAAAACTAAAATAAAAAAATATTTTATTTATTGTAACTTATTCTTCTCAAAATCAGAATCATGTAATCATTTTACATCCGAAATTCCGAATAAAGAAAGCATTATGTAGCCCATTTGTGATTTTTTGGAAGTTGTTGTTTATTTAGTTTCTTTGTACGACCAATAATTTACCCAACATTATCAGTACTCTATATTTTGTATTTAATTTTATAGAAGATCCATAATTTTAGTTTATGATAAGTTATGGCTTATATACTTCGTTTTTATCTTACACATTTTTCATAATTCAGTACAGTGTATAAGTGTATTACCCTGCAAAACGTTGAAGACAAAGCCAGCTTGGATATGTACCATAGCCGTGTGTGTGTTGAGTTTTGTATTAATAGTCGTCATTTTTATACTGTTTTTTTAAAACTCTTCACTAACATAGAATTGAAGCATTGGGAAGGGCAAAGAAAATTGGCATTGGCAGTCATTTTGAAAAACATTTTTTTATTAAATATTGAGACAACCGATGTTTTTGTGAAAGTGGTCCATGCGCAATAAGTAACACTGGTCCAATTGCAAAATTGCCAAGAAGCCGAAATTGTGGTCAACCAACCTCAAACCGAATTCTATGCATCTTCTGATGGTTCTGAAGCTTTCACAGGACAAGTTTTGTCAACTGTGGATTCTTCGACTTCTTGATGACTTTGGGAATGAGTAGAGGGTCGACGAGGTGGAGATGAGGGATACGGATCCGGCTCTGCATTTTCAGGAGGAAGTAGCACGAAGGGCACTTTCACGCTCTGACACATGGAGAAACCTCCAAGCTCCAGTTTAGCCTGTGAAAGTCAAATTATTCATGGGGTTGAATAATAAATTACTCATCAGGAGCCATGTTTTCTTAATTCTGTCCTTTGGGATTATATTTAACTCAAAAAAGACACAATGACGCAAAGTGATATAGTACCTTAACGTAGTACGAAACAATAATGGCAAAGATGTTTCGAGCATTGTTAGATGACGTCGGAATGACGACTTTGCTGAGGAGATTGTCCAGAGACGTGGAAGGCGCAAGGACGGGATCTCGTCCAAAAGCCTCTTCCAATGCGAGCCATTGTCGGGCTGGTCCTCGCGTTGGAATCAAAGCGTATCGTTTTTGATATGACGCACCAGGAACCAACAAAATCTAAAATGAAGCACCATAAACATAAAAAATCCTGAATCGTGGCAGCGGAACAGACATTATGACATTATGGATTATAGGATTTTCAATCTCTATTGGAATTGTTGGAATGAATCGATTCCTTACAGAGTCCTCAGCAGAGCCGACCGAGTTCTTGAATTTGCCTGATGTGAACATGCAAACGTCAACTTGCTGAACGAGAGTGACCTAATATAGGAAAAGTCAATTTGAAATTGAGGTATAATGCTACTATAGCGAGTTCCCATGAAATGTCGTTGTAGCCAAAAAGAAGCAACATATAACAACGATATTTAATTTCTCGTACCAGAATTTTCCTTACAGAACTGCGACTATTGTTCTGAACTTGAACTTTGACCTCGAGCGGTTCCCCGTATCGGACGGAGTTCCGGTTGAGCTCACAGATTAAGCGTATTTTTCCGCGGCTCAAAAATGTGGGTCGAGACTCCACCAAAGCTGACAACTCTGTCGGTAGAGAAATACATGGTAATTGAACTGTACGAAGAGCTAATCGGATTAAGTTTCTTCTTGGCGGTTTCTCTTCTGGTCTTTCCGCTACAATCACAGAAAACGAAGCAATTTTAGAGTACTCTGTAAATAGCACGATCCACGATCATGATATGAATTAATTTGATTGGGATTGGGGAAAATAAACTCACAAGCATAAACTCGAAGATCATATATCGTTCCAATAGGAGATCCTTTGTATGGCTTGGCGGGTGCTAAAAGAACACTAGGCGGTGGTGGAAAAGCTCCAAGACCAACAGGACCTCCACACAATGTGAACGGTAATGATTGAATCGACACTGAATTAGTCGACGCTCTTACTCTTTCCAGTAGAACAGCCTGTGTGAAATTGTGTAATGATTTAAGATTAGGATTTCAGAAGATCGAGACTGATTTTTAATGTTGAGTAATGCTAACCTGAAGAGGTGTTAACTCTTCCTCTTCTTCAGGCGGATCCCCAGATTCCACAGAAAGTGGCGGCCATAGTTGCTTGAGGGCAAGAATAGCTTCATTGCAAAATCGTAGACCCAATACTTCTTCATCTTCACGACCATAGCGAAATGTCAGGGTGATTTGGCCCCAAATTCGAACGTCCCCAGAAATGGCGGACGTCAATGTGTCCTTGTCCAAAACGAGCACACCTTTTAAAGGCTCCAAGTGGGTTCCATCCACTATGAGTGTCCTTGTGCCCACGTAAACTGCCAAGCTCCCATTTGAGGCACATTTCTTGTACACCCTGAAAATCAAATGTTTTGTAATTAACACTGCATTGAATTATTAGGTTTTATTATTAAAGCAAATAGTTCTATATTTATTACCTGGTGATATTGGCAGCACAAGGACCAAGTGCAGGACTTCCGTCTGAAGGAAGAGCTGGTTGATTCAAAACATCTTGACCAACCGCTACATCGTCGTCCCCTCTGCTGTCTGACCTCGCAGTGGTCAAACAATCCAAACTAAATGCTCGACTGTCTTCAGCATCTAAACTAATTCTTGGCTCAAAGCTCATTGTCACAAAAAAGCCTTTTGTAGTCGTGCCGATGTGACACAATTTGACCACTTAAGCTCCGCACCGTCTATATTCTTCGAGTACTAGATCTGCAAACACAAAACGCAATGTTTAATCTGGTACAACCACAGGATCAATGGAGCATAATGAATTCTGACGAAAAACCGGAAGTGCGTTGAAAGCATAATAAATGCACTACATGTGTGTATATATAGGAGCAATCTAGGGATTAGCTATATTTGCTCCTCGCAGCTACTGCGTCTCATACTACACGGGAAGCAGGGAAAGTTTTCGTCCCTGCCACCAAATTCGTGTTCAAAATACAAAAACACTCACCATTGCACCAGAGTGAAAGTAAATAAACCGATTCCTGTTGTTGAGATTCGACACTCCCATGTGCCTCTGGAATGAGCATCTAATTTAGGTGATTGTAACAATAACAACAAAAAGACGACAATGCTGGGGCTTGTTGCGAAACGATGTGATGAGAAGGGAGAGACGGTGTGGTCCTGCACCTGAAGCCCATATCGACCGCTGTTGGTGCCTGCTGATTGAGAGACTCCATGACTGCACGCACCTGAATCTCCTCTTGAGTCTTGAGCCAACAACATCAATATCGATTTTCTCTTCAGACATAGGCCAGTAACTCTCTGAGACACAGAGGGAGCACAGGATGAGCACAAACTTTCTCCGGGGAAGTCGTTCAGACCCGGGACTCTGACACTCTCAGCGTAGGTAGACACCTGCTGCTGGCGCTTACTTCTTCCCATTTCCGTCCGTAAACATAGCATCATCTCAGAATCAAATCCCATACTTGTACCTTGCTCTACGGCCTTCTTTAACCAATGAAACATTTTTGTTTCTAGTTCCCCCAAAACTCCTACAACATTGAACCTTCTTACTTCTTTCAAGCACACCATCCGTCTGTTCTCCAGCTCTTGCAGTCCACGAGTCCTCAAGCAAGAGCAAAGGAAACTTCATGCAAAACGCCTGACTTATCCTAAGGTTTCATCTGCAAATCCCACAACAATGTAAAGTCCTAGCAGATCATAAAATCATAATCATAATACAGTGTAACTGTATAACTCTTCCAGTTACTTCTTTTAATGTCATACGTCAAACTTTCTTCCAGAATTCTATACGAAACAACACATTTTAGGACCCACCACCACTCACCCTAATGTAGTTTGCATGAAAATGAAAATTATTTCACCTTCCACAAGAAAATTGTTTACAATTGAATGCATTCTAATATTTCCGTTTGACTTTACCTGGTTGATGTTTGTGCTATACTCGTGTACCTAACAACTCAGCACCGAAGTTCCTCCACAAATGAGACATTTTAACGCACTTCTGAGCACTGGAAGATGAATGACGGTTTAGTACGTAATTAAGCACGGGAAGGGACCAATGGAACGGAAGTTTGCGTGTGCAGAAGAAAAGATGAATCGGTCCTGCCGCACTCATAGTAGTTGCAATTGCAAATGAAGCTATAGGGTTAATATTCCAGTAAAAAAAAGACTCTTTCCGCTTCCACAGAAAGCAATTTGACGAAGGCACGCCTCAGTTTTGTTCGTCTCCGGCCAACTGTGGACTCTCAGAGACTCACTCTCACTCTCACACCACATTAGACATTACCCACACGTGTGCTGCACAAAATGAGATACTACATTACTGTAACAACTCAACAACTGTCACCTTTGGCCGAATAGATCAGTAGAGAATTGCATGGAGCACTTTAGTTGGTATGTTTGCTTAAGAACACAATAAACAGTACACGGTGAATGATTATGCATATAGGTTATCTCAACTCAAGCGGAAAGCCGTCGTCGTTGTCGTTGTCGGCTTATGTTGACTCACTCCGTCATCAGAATAAAATTGCTGTTCAAATCAAGCACTAGGCTTGGCTTTTGGGGCTTTTAAGTAAAACGTACTATGCAGAAACGCCCGGTTGCCGCATTAAATTCCACATCGTTTGTCAATAATAACTATCATTTTTTCAAGATTGTCATTGTACCATAATAAAGGCTATGGAAAAACGTAAGAACGTTGAAAATTGGGGTTCTACACTACTTCGAACCAAAGTGTCCAAACAGGCCTACCTCCTAGAAAAAGTAAGTATATTCAACCACTTGAAGCGTTTTATAACCTCAATAATCAAATAATAGACTTTAAGTACGTAAGCAAACAGAATTCACTCAACTATATCATTATAATTTATAGCCACGCTCAGTGTGCCGTAAATATTTTACGCGTATATCATATTTTCGGAACTAGAACTGACAAATATTGTTCATTATTGCCTTAAACCGTCGATAATGGTTCAATCGTTCAATCATTGGAAGAGTAAACAATATGCCCTAATCCCCTAATAATCCGAATTACAACAGTAATAATTTGTGTTCAACAGAAAACGTGGAAGGATGTCTTGTTTTGGGAATGGGTTTTCATGGGCTTCTCCGTGATTACAGTTTTGACAAATGTGGGCTTCTGTATTTTTGAAATTGTACAAGGAAAGTATATTTTCCCCATTCTTCTCATACTGAACAATGTTTTTGGGATATTTTTCATGATCAATGGGGTTTTGCAAGAACTCCCATTTCAAATACTCATTCAACTAGCTACAAAAGTCCTCATGTGGGTTATGGATTTGGTTTATTTTGCAACCTTACCTGAAAATCCCGATTCCAGTTTAGCCCCAGTTGATGTCACTGATGAGTCGTCCATTGAAGATGATGTGAAAAAGGTAGGGAATATGATTCATGATTTTGATATGTCGTAAATTATTATTGGAATCAAGGATTAATGATTTTTATGTTTTTATAATAAACTACTTCTAATGCTAGATTCGGTTCTACGTGTCGTCTGCTTTGACATGTCTGAACCTTCCATTGGGTGGCTATGTCGTTTATAAATATTGGATGTCCAATGTGGCATTGTTCCGTACGGTGGGGACCGAACCGAAATTCGTTCATATGTGTCGCACACTGTTCTTAGCCCATAGTTTAATGGGATTCGATGTAGAATTGAGCGTGTTGGGCCTTATCCTTATAGCCAGTAAAGTTATTTCACGGAACCAGTCAGGACTACCATTAGATGCCATTATTATTTTACCCGTGGGACTCATATTTGTTGGTTTATGGGCATTTTGGGGTTACCAAGCGGTAAGCTATCAAGATGCATGCAAACGAGGCTCAAAATGCAACGTACAATTTTCACTTTCATTTTTTACTTACAACCTAACATTTTTTTGATACTATTTTCCAGATGAAAAAAGAAAGTCGACTTCTGACATTTGGATTTTACGTTGCCAGTCACTTGCAACCATTTTATATGATTTACCTCTGCATTGCCATTGCTGACTCTGACACGGTAAGAAAATGCATTTATCGACAAGAATTCAACTGGATTTTTTTTAAAAAAACGTTTTATTTGGATCGGATCCATACCCTCTGGTTTGCGCATTTTTTCCCACAAAATGTCCTGTTTTCGTATTAATCCTATACATTAAAAATGACAATATGAACTGGGTAAAGTGAGCATGGACACGCCACGCTTTCAACAGGATCCCAGTCGAATCGCCCCATTAATATCGAATTCTTATGAGACTATTTTCCAAGCTATAAACATTTTCATTTACTAAAATGTTATCATTATTTCATTGTAGGTGAGAAGGGGCTCCATTTTATTTATCACCACTTTTATCATCGTTTGCCTCTATTTCCTCGTCCATTCCGCTGTGCTTGTGACAGTTGTCAGAATCCATTTAAACTACGGCTATGGATTAAAACAAGCAGGTTTGGATTATAAAATGAACGCTTATACTCTTAAAATGATTTGGCTAAATAACAAACCTTTAAATCAAATGTATTATAGCTGCCAATGAAGTGGCCAAAGCAAAATCGATGCTGAATATTGAATCACAACCATTGCAAGAACCAGAACGACCACCACCAATTGAAACGGAAATATAAAACTGTTCTATATAAATGAATTCATCATTTTTTATTCTTTAGCATTCGACTCAAAGATTGTAACTTGTGACTTTTTTGTAACCGTGACTTAATTTTAATGCTACATATTGCAACTTTGAAAGTTTGGATGTGAATTCTATTATCGTGGTTTTTTTATACTATTACTTTAATAAACTAAGCAAAGTCTCAAATACAATGAAAAACAATTGTATGACCAAAATTCATTTTTAATGAAAACGGTTGTTGAAAAATTGTCCATGATCATGAAGATGAGCTGAGGAACTCACGAAAGTCGCGAATGAATGCTGAGCAATTGAGCAAACTGATCAAGATCATAAAAAAGATGAAAAAGGAACGTCAGTTCGAGCTTTTTTGTCATTGGTTGATTGGAAGCCGAGGACGGAAAGTCTGAAACACTCTCACCTGAGCAAAACAATTCGTATTTTGTTTTTTCCACACATTCGACTTGAAACTCACGTTTGCGGCTTGCCTTATTTATTAGATTCCAAAGTTCTCAAAATGCGAAAAGTTAATTTTAAAAATTGAAACTCCAAGAAGTACCGAATTTACTCATCCCTGTAAACATTGACATTTCATCAAGCAATATAAAACTCAGTTGTATTCAAAAATTGTGACGTAGAAAAGTTTGACAATTCATTTTCGTGGTACAGACAATTTTGTACTTCCATCCATCGTACCATGTTAATTCTTTGGTATGTTGAATGAGTTTTTTAAACAATTATTATTTTTGTTTTAATAATATTGCGATGTTTTTTACTACATTTTTCCTGTGGATATTATGATATTTTGAAAAGTTTTTATTTGAATTAAAAATATATTTATTTGTGATTGTTTTTAGAGACCGAGAAACATTTCATAAAGAATAACTAGTCAAAATGGTTCGTGTGTTATCCTGTCATCATTTCCAAGGTCAACACATTGGACAGTGTGAAGAAGCTGTGAGTGTCGCAGTGGCCGGTTGTATTGTCATTGTTGGATTGGATCATCAAGTGAATGTTTATGCTCCTTCGGAGTTGACCGGTGACATTAGCTCTTATTTTAAGCTAATTCAATCGGATGGGTCAAAAGAAGCTGAAAATTCAAAAGGACTGAATTCTTCTAGTCCTGGAACCGCTGCTGCTGGAGCTTCTACGAAACAAAATGTGACATCACCAACAATAATGTCTGTCAGTTCCAGTGCCGCCAGTTCCTGTTCAGACATCGGAACACCGTTCACGTTACAAAATAAAGCCAGTTATTCATTTGTTCAAGATCAGTTGACATCAAAACCACCGACGAATGCCGATTCTAAGTTGAAGCTGTCACACTCATTTCAAACAGTTGATCTTTTGGAATCGTTAACCTACAATCAAAAAGGTATAAAGACTAAATTGTACTGATTACTGATTTTTGATTACGTTTGGTAAGTTTTATTGATGATGAAATGATGATGATTGGTTATTTTCAATAGGCCACTATTTGCTCTCTCTGGAGAAAAGAGAAGTTGGAGCCGGAAGTAACACTACAATACTTCGTGTTTATTTTCAATGGGATCGAGCCCCAAATGGGAAGACAATGAGAGCCAGAATTGCAGGATTAGTGTCACCCACTGGCTCCGAACCGGAACATGACACATTGACAATGGTTGAAATTCCAAGGACCTCTTCAGTCACTGCTGCGGCTTCTTGTCAAATAACTGGCTATGTTGCGTGCCTTTCTGCTGAAAGCATAGTACACGTTTTTGTCTTTCGAATGAAAGAAAGCACTGGTCGTATTAAAGTGCAATATGCTGACTTTGATCGGCTGTATTCTATGGAGTTGGCGTCGTTTGTTCCGGACAACGTTGCGTGTCTCTCTAATTATGTGGTTTGCTGGAATCCCAAGCAATTAAACGTCTTTCACATGTACAAAGAAGACCGAACAACTATTCCAATTCGAAAACGACACGAGAGTGCGAATATGTCAGATAAATCCGCTGATGTTTGTTATGACAGTGCCCCAGTAAGTCGAGTGGTTTATGACCCATCTGATGAATCCACAAAAATATATCTACCAACTGTCACTCGGTCAAACAGAAGAAGACATCCTATTTTGTCAGGGGTTACAGAAGATTATATGGAAGACATTATGAGCAATAAAACCAAAGTGGTCTTCACTGCGATTTTACCTGGGATTAGCATTGAAGATGTTCTGCGTATTTCTGTTGACTCAGTTCCTTCCAAAGGTGAACTTATTCAGCAAGTCAACATGAGCCCGATCCTACTCAAAGGTATTGAAAAGCAAAAACGTGATATTATTTATCGTTATTTAGTTCTACCTACACATTACACTGGTAGACATTCTTCAACAATTGTAATTTTTGTTTGTATTTTAGATATGTTTGGTGGCATATCTTGCGTTGTGGCGTTCTCTAAAGAAGCATTTGTTTACCATTTTCCTAACAAAAGAGATGATATCGTTGTTCGAGTTATCAGTTACCCATTCACCGCGCCACTAATAACATGTGCTTGCGACTCGCTGTTCTTTCATGCCCTTACAGAAAGTGGACTGGAAACGTACACTTGCAGAAGTCTTTATTATCCACTCAAAGAAACAGAAGGCTTCAAATCTTTAAAAAACGTAATTTTACCTTTTTGACTTTAAGTTTTCTAGCTGTGTTTAAGTACTATGAATTTTGTAGCTATAAATTGTAATTATTGCTTTTGTATACTTTTGGATAGGACTGTCCACTACGAGACAACCCACCATGTTTGGTAGGAATACGGCCTTTTCTCGGTGTTCGCCGGATGGCATGCAGTGAACAATGCCTTTGCTTATTAGCCAGTCCGACTTCATTCTCACCGAGTTCTACAAGTACTGCCACCCAGCCCACTGCCGAGTAAATTCAAAAAAATTTTTTAATGCTCTATATATAATACACCCTACTAAGTACATATAATGCGTTAATGCCAATCATAATAATGATTCCTGAATAAATAGGGAAAACTTATGGACAGTGTACTCATTGAAGCTCCCGGATATTGGAATGATTTATCAAGATACGCTGAAAGCAGCCCAATTATACAAGGATTCGAATCCTGATACTTTTGTCACGTTGATATCTGAACTTCACATACTGCTTAGGCTTTATATGGGTTCACATCCGAACTCTATACCAGGTTTATCAAGCAAATATTTTGAAACATGCAAATTACTAGGTTTCGAATACATCAAATCAGCCTCAGCAATTCCTCCATCTGGTACAATCAAGAAGGAACCTGCAATTGCTGTATGCAATCGATCTATTGTCACACCATCTGATCTGATTAAAAAGGGCGTTACTTATCTTCTAATGAGCCAAATCAGCTTGGAGTCGTTGTTCTCCGACAATGCCAATGCACATTTGATCACGGACCCAAAACTTATACCTGGAATAGTTAAATTTGTCGAACTGGTTTTACCCACCATGAATAATACAGATGGTTGCCCTTGCGGTATATCGCCAAAACTTGCTCCAGTTTTGATGGACTTTCTTGCATCCAACGGTCCTCATGTGCTCGTTGATCTAGTCATTAATATTCCGTTTCTTCGAGAATGCAACACTCAACGCCTATCTCAGGTAGCAACTGATTTTAAATGAAAGAAAGGAAATACAAGAGTAGAAACAAGTTTTGAGAAGATTTTATATTGATTGATTTAGATTTTGAAGCAGTTGGCTATGAAGAATCATTATAGCAGAAAGGTAAACTCTTGCCTATTTGCTTGCTTTGGTTACAATGAATGGGACGGATGATACCGCAAGAGAAGAGGTGAAGAACGTTTTGCTTCATACGAATTCCTACGCTCTGGAGTCTGTATTGAAAGTGAACCATTTAGTCGAGAGTAAACAAAAAGCTACATGTTTAACGGATTTGGCAGTTTGCCTTGCTGGTACAGAAAGTGTGTTGACGTCTGCTGTAAGTCCATTTTGAAATGTGCAAAATTGAGTTGTATAGATAAGTTGTTGATCAAGTTTTTTAAAATCAAATTTGTTTTCTATCTACAGGTAATTACTTCAGCTCTCAAGAGTTGCGAACTTCATGTTGGGGATGTAATGATGGCATTTGCTCAAGCATTGAATATGAATTCTGATTCTGTCCTTCAACAACGTTTAGCGAAGAACCTTACTCAAATCATCGAGAATTATTTCGTCAGTAAACTCGACACTCTCAAAGATTTGCATTGTTATAAAGCTATTCAGCTTCCGATAATGGACATTGATTCACATTTCAATCGCGAAGAAAATGCTGCCGTTGTTGCTTTAGTTCAGTCTTACTTGTCACACATATCCTTGACACTGTGCGTCCCAAACCCCAATGATACGTGTAAAAGAGTTACTAAAGGCAATACAGCGGATTCCAAATGTCATGATAACCAGAAGGGACAGGTAAAGACGGCTGCCAATTGTACAGAAAAATCGCCTAGCCACCAACAGTCAAATCTACAAATCTTTGGAAATGTGCCTACGTTTACTCATTTCATTCTGACCAGTGAATTTGATAACACCCTTTCCGATGCTAACCATGGACAAAGTTTGATTACCTTTGGAAGATTTTCTTCTGAGGACTGCAAGGAGAATTATATCAAGCTTACGGTAAGCTACCTTCAAACTGTTATCCTCATGATGAATGCTTCTTGTAATGCTGTCTGCTGAAGCAGAAAAGAAAGCTCTTTCCTTCTATATTAAAGAAGACAGATTGTGTAATTCGGTTTTCGGTTTTCCTAAGCTTTTTGTGGCCGAACGCACCAAGAAAGATATATCGATATCAATATGAGGCAGTTTAGTTTATTATATATTGCGAGAAGACAGGAAAATTGAGTCGCAGAAGGAAGGATAATAAAGGAATGAGGGATGAATGAGTACTGGTTTACGTGGTGTCATTAGGTTGGCTTGTTCTGTGCTCTTTGTAATGATACAAGGGAATGAATGCTGGTGATTTATGGTCTTCGTGATGAGGACACAAATTGACTTCCTACTGTCACTTTATCATTATGCATCATTTCACTTACTGCCAGTTGTTTACATTAATATTGATTTCAGTGGGTTAAAAAATTCTTGTACAAGTAGGTCATGAAAATTAAATGTATAAATCAGTTTCTTCTGATTGTTTTTCAGAGTTTGTTGTCAAGTTGTTTGCGTCGAGTTGACCGGGTACAGAACTTGGTGACATCTTTTCTTCAAAAATCAAATGCACGAAATTCGCCTCTCTATGCTGTACTTCAACTTCTTACGGATTCTCCGGAGAACTCAATTTCACTGCTTATTTCAAAGCAGCCTACCACTCTTTTGTTGTTTGGAAAGGTAATTTTCTGAAGTTATTTTGCATTTGATATTATTTTAGTAGTTTTCGCTTTCCCAGTATTATCCTGCTTTCGTATAAAGAATAGCATTTACGACCTGAGTAAAACGAGCATGGAAGCAATACCACGTTTTGATTGCTGAAGTCCTGTTTTAATATAAGAACTACGTGGAAAAATCTGTACGTGAATACTGTTGGCAAAAGCGGCACCAGAAGATTACGTTAGACATGATATGAGATTTACCAAGTTTCAAAAACAACGCAATTGTGATCGCGGGCACTTCTGGGAAAGTAATAAGACGAAATGGTTCTCAGACCATTGACGTGTTGAAATGAATCCTGCGTTTCATGCATTGCCGATTCGGTCCATTCCCACTTTCATCACTCTTTGGAAAAGTGGAAGGGAAACTAAGCGGTATCACTTTCTAGGAAGCTGCCTGTTCGTGTCCACCTCAATTTGGTCCATTTCGTGGAGCATTTTTATGGAAAAGGAGTTAGACTTTTCTTTTATTCAACTCGGGCCGTGAAGTTGAGAACATTTCCTAAAGCATGGACATGGAGAGATGGATGATCAAACTCTATACGACGCACATGGCTATAACGCCAATATGCCTCTCTCAATCGCATTGGTAGTTGTACATATCTAGAAATATGGTCAAAGCAAAGCACTGTTGGTTGAAAGCACTTTTTTTACGACCAAAAAGTTAAATCAGGTGTGGCAGCCATCGTGATTGGTCCAATAAGCCGCTGTGATCATATTAAACATTATTGTTTCTTTTGTCCAGCTGTATGCTGTGTTCCCTGGCGGCCATGGTGCATTGTACTGTTCACAATTACAGTCAAAGTCCATTCTCCATGTCCAAACCCCTTCGTTTTTATGACTTTTAGTAAGTTTTTTTGTAAACCCAGCATATTGGTTAGGTTGAGCAAATAAATGTTGTCCTGTTGGAAAAAGTCTGAGTATAAAGGTTAACTTCACTTGACCAACCAAGGCAGAGTATTGTATTCTGAGCACATACTGCTACTGTCTGAAAAGAAGAAGAGATGATATAAAGCTGTAGTAAAGGACGCGTCGATAGATGAGACAGAATGGGAGAGAACTAAGGTTTCGGTGATTTGTGGCTCTACTTTGGCAGAACTAATGTGGCAGGACGTGTCAGTCCAGAGAAATGTCGAAGACGATAAATTCGGTCCGGGTGCTAGGGAGGGTGGCATTTAGTAACTTTCGTGAAGGTCACTGAGGCTGAAGTGGGTCATGAGGGAGATATTCCTTCTTTCCAAGTGACATTTGCCAATTTGGAGGACTGTTTTTTTTATTTTTCTCAGCTGTTGCATGCATCTGCTGCGTATTAAGTAAAACAAAGATTTTAATGTCAACAATGAAACAAACAACGAAAAATACTACTTCAACTTTTGTTCATTTTATTTTGACTTTTTGACCTATGATATTGAAACTTCTGCCAAAGACACACTCATTTTTATCTCACTTTTTATGGATACAATTTAATTGTATGTCGGCGAAGGACCAATGCAATGCCGTTACATTTACCAATGCTTACACTAAACAAAAATGGTGAAATTTTGGAATTACAACGTAAAACTGTCATATTCACAGGAAATGTTTGGACGGACCACTGCCAACTGGAGAGTTATGGTTGCTCTACTCAAACAAAGAATACAAGCGAAGACCAGTGACGTTGACGCTGACATTTACTCTACAATCATTGAAAGTAAGTATCACTCTAATTCTGTTGTCTTTGGAACCGCATCGTGTGAAGCTGTTTAATAGTCTGAACGCCGTGCAGCTCAAACTGGTTACCGTTTTAAGGGTTAATCGGTTGGATTTAATGCTCCAAACATGTTCTGACGCATTTAAGTTGAGGATAAAAGGCCTATTAAATTGTTGTCTAATCGATAAGCGGGTCGCATTGTGACATGTGTTGGTGTTCGTCTCAGAGAAAGCCCACCTACCCCAATCTCGTCACGCGCTCCGGATTTGAAATACCCCTTTTGCAAACCAAATCCTGAGCTATTTTGTCACTTGATTTCCCGGGGTGGTGAAACCTTTCCAGAATTTCAAATATGAATTCTCGTTTTTAGGTGTCTATCTCCATTTGGCCAACACATTGAGTCCCCCTGAACTTGAAGATGTATTGGACAAAGGCAGCGACAATGCAAAGTATCGTAACGCGTGCAAGCGGGTGGATTTGGCCGGCAAGTATGCGAATATGGTGATGTCCATCTCACAAGAATATCTGAGTCATAAGGAATAGAACATAGAACTAATAATGTATTTTAGATAATCACTCAATACGATTCGTACAATTTCCAATTCTAGTCCTTTAAACGCTATTACTACCGATTACTAGTACATTATTTATGTACAACGTGCAATTTGTGTCATCTAGTCAAATTAAAAGTGGTTTTATTTCAATTCATTTTATACTGGTGTGCAACAACGATTTCAAAAACATCGAGGAAATAGCATGAAATATTACTTTTAGTGCTTGATTCTCTGCTGTACAATTTGATATTGTTATTATTATGTATTGATCGTGTTCATGTTGTGTTCTCTGAAATCCCAAAGCTGATGAGCTTCATTTTGGGTTACTATTTACTCATGAAGGAATAATAGCTGTGTTATTATTGTATTATTGCTGTATGACTCCTGGTATTTTATTTACTACTCAAACGTAACCTCAATTTGGGTTTGTGTAGCTATATTTCGATAATGTTTATTGTGATCTCTTTGAACGTTGAAATAAAATCATAGTAAAACACCGCTTACAAGCGTAAAAGATCGTGTAATTTAATTCTTCAAAAATTATTGTAATTTTAAGTTTTCAGCTCGTAAAATGTCGAATATTGATCGCATAACAAAGCAGTTTGGCCTGAGATTGCATGTCGTTACTATTTACAGTGACACTAGTGGGAAAGCGTGCTTTGGAAAATGAACCCATCTCAACATCTAATTTACCCAGGCGATAAAGACAGGAGTTTGGAAGTTTGGACGGGTCCGAAAGTGTAAGTGTTAAATCAGAGGGATGGTTGTGTGACTCTTGGTTGGATGGTTAGGTGAGAGCATTAGATGGAAAGAAGACGCCTCAGCCTCACTAATGAACGCATTGGGGGAAAGTTAGATGCTTTCGTGGAGTATCTCACTTCCTATCATTTGGTCGCGTCTTGTGGGCTCACACGAACCTTGTGAACACTTTATCTCCAAATTGACTGCACCTTCACTCCCTCACGATGCTCAACATAACTCATTGCCGTCATGGAACGTCGTTCAGACCTGGAGAGAAAACCAGCGGATTTCCACTTGAGAACACATTCGCCCTTTTCACTCTTTTCTCTCTATATTCACGTCCTGTGGGGGATGAATAAATCTTTCACTTTGCAGGTAGCACCGGTAGATATGTTTGGTACTGTTCCGTCGTTTTCCAGGCCTAACGTCTTCCTTATCTCACCTTCTGTATTTTGCTATTCGTTCTGTTCCGTTGCTTCTTCGACGACGTGACGACATTCATTCATCACATCACAGCTCCCAACATGAATACTTGTGAAGACCGCTGAGAAAGTAAAACTTGAAAGTTTTCATCAAAACGCCTTTGATGTAAGGGTTTATCTTATGCTGTACAACTTCAGTTTTTAAAACTAGTAGGCAAGTCTTATCATGCTTTATAATCTGTTATCAAAGCCCATTCTACTTTATTTTGAAAAAGCGGTGAATTTTCAGAGGTATTACAGGTTGTGGAATAATTTATTTGACAGGGACTTTGCATCAGCCTTGAAATACATTTCAATCTTGAAAAGTTTATGATGTCGACTGTCACTCAAAATACCATGAGAAGCAACAATAAGGTGGGACGCTCGACTCTTGTGAGACACTTTGAAAGAGATGATATGAAGGCTGTAAACCATGTCGAAGATCATTTTTGGTTTTAATCAGACGTTTATGTTTTCTGAACGGCATGTCGCCATAAAACCTTTTCTTTCTGTAGAGAGAAAATGTTGTAAATTCGTTCTTATTTTTGCAAGCTGCTGCACGCGCGTGCAGCAGACGTCTCTTTTCCTTAGTCCATATAAAGCTAAAGAAAGACGGAAAGACGCCAGCAGTTAGCATATTGAAATTCTTGGCAAATTCTCTACATACGTCAACGTGGTTGCATTTGATCTCGAGACTACAGTGCCGTGCCGACTGCATGTTTTACTGGAACACAGACGTCATATGTCATCATCACTTTTAGGATAAGGTTGCGCAGTCATGCTGAAACGTTGTAGAAAGACAACTCAACCTTGCACAAGAATTCTAGAATTCCCTATATTTCATGGTAAGGTGGTTTGTTTGGTGAAGAAAGGAATATTTTGATCAAGCAAACAGAACGTCGGATAAAGTGACGAATGCACGCTTCATGTCTGAATTCTCACGAACTGAGATATGCAAATTTTCACTCGGTGTGTGTAACCTTAGGATAAGAGCGGAGAATCATGTACACAAGATACGTAATAGCCACAGAATATAACTTTGGAGAAACTTTGTATTTGTTGATGGGATTGAGGATAGTTGGTTTTGCCTGGGTAGTATTGATTTGATCCTTAGCAGAAGATGAGTATAAGAAGCAAGCGACAGGAAGCCTTCGTTCGTTGTTTGTGGTTCCGTTGGTTCTGAGCGGATGGTCCTTACCGCGTCGTAATTTGGGATAGCGCCTGTTGTTTTCAAGCAGAGCAGTTTTCGCCTGTAAAAAGGCTCTACTTGTGAACAAAGAGGGTCCACCGTAATTGGAAAATGTGATCGCCCCGTTCTGATAATGTAGTGAGTGTTGGCTCCCAAGAGGAAGTTTCTCCAGCGACTCTGTCGTGGACGAGACACTCACCTTTCACACAAGTTTCCACTCTCGAGGCACAAGAGCTTCGTCCATTATTGATCAAAAGGTTTCTCTCTTTTCCCTCTTGTCAGTGTGGCACAGGCCTATTAAACTCAAGGATTGCTTTGTTGTGACCGCCACCCGTTGGACGACGTGACATCACTAAGAATGGAGTTTACAACGCAACACTAACTTTCTTTTTTCTTTCATAAGTATAATAGTAGTACTTTCCCCGTTAGGCTTTTTCAAATATAACTCTATTTGCATACTCTACATCAAAATTATGAACGAACATGACAAATGCAAACGAACTTGTGCCTCTCACTAATCAGATTGAAATCTATTGACCCGGTTCGCTGTAGCTTTATGCAAAATGGGGACGACGATGCGCATTGCATTAGCATAAAAGTATCACAAGAGCTCTTCAGAGTTGTATATTTGTTGTCCAGTTATGTGTTTTGCTTGCATTGTCACCGTTCTCGTTTGCCCTATGAATGCGCAATGATAATAATAGTTTCCTGTCCTTTTTAGGGTACTTCCGTAAGTGGAATTTAAACAAACCTCTGGTTTCTTGTCGAGGAATTGATGATTGGTGCATTGAATCGTTAAGTGTCACACAGTGATATTGCATTATTTATAATTCGTGCATTGTAAATGTACATGAGTGGGCCCAAATACGAGTAACTATTTCTCCTTCCTTTTTTTCCATGGACATTCTTCTTCTTTTTTGCTTCCAAAAAGTAAACCACAGAGATTTCTTTTTGATATGGATATGCGAGTGGCTGAAGAGTGGTTGAATCGTGACCCGACCCGAGATACTGGATTTCCGCTCTTAGACACGAACGGAACGTTTGGGGTGAGCGCGTCTTGAAAGCGAAAGGCAAACGGAAGTCATGGCTTTGAGCGGATTCACACGCGGAAAGAAAGTGTTGAGCATCGGTCCACGTCGGTTTATTTCGGGACTTTTGCCCAAAGAATAGAAATGCCCGTTCCAGGGCCAAAAGAGGAAGTAAGCGTTCTTGCCTCTTCATTGAGTGTAAGAAAGAGTGTATGAGTTTAAGGTCGCGGGACTCTTGTCCGTGTCGACAGGCCTTCCTCTCGTTTAGCTCTCCTGCCGAGGCATCAAGTGCCGAGTCGACGGAGACTTACGCCCCAGATCCAGATCCGATCAGGATGAACGTCTTGAAGACTTCCTTCAGCACAGCGACTTCCTTTTTGCTCACCCTCTTCATTCACCTCCTAATGCTTTCAAGAAGCTCACAAGCTCCACCGCTTATCCTCTCGTCTTTTGTTTGCATTTTTCTCGCCTTTTGCTCTTTCCCTACTTCTCATTCACTATACAAGAAGAACGCATTCTAAGATCTGCACTTTTGGTGTCAGAGTCAACGGGATGCTCCAGTCCTTGAAAGTACTCGAATTTTGTATAGGCTTTCTTCCTTTTGCGTCTTCCCCATTTTCTCTCTCAGCACCTCCGCTCTTGGATAAACGACCATATCCATTATGAATCTTCGTTCAAAAAAGTTCAACAACTAAAAAAAACATTAAACATGCATTCTCGTTTGTTTCATTTCCTTTTTATAAGCACTTTCCTCAATGAAAGACCTCATCTTGGGAATTGAGATGAAAGTATGCACAATGCTATTGAAGTGCGGCATTAAAGCTTTTCACCATGTCCATTAAACAGTACTTCATACAAGGACATTTTTCAGATATAGTTTATAGTTTAGATAACCTTATCGCTCCACCGACCGGCTACCGGTGTTATCCGGTTATCATTTTACGACATAAAAGTCATATTATTAAAAGAAAAGCGACACGTTGAGCGTAAGTGCATGTTCTGTAAATTGAATTCCAGGAAGGTGCGGGTGCGAAGCTTCAGCCACAAAAAATAATTTGGAACACTAACAACATAAAATTGATTCGACTATGTGAGTTTTATGTTCTGTGACAGCGGATGACACTTTGGATTGATGTAAAGTTATATTGCTGTCATGAGTTTCAGTGCATATTTGTAAAGATAACGTGTAAGAGTAAGAAAGTATTTGCCGGTAGATGTGAATGAAATAGACAGGGTGAAAACTAGTGAAAGAATCCTTTCTCGAGTGCATGGAAAAGGAAGAAAGTAACGAGTAGTAGTTGTAGTAGAACGTAGAGTTAGGCGACCAAAATTTCGGTTGCCCGGGACTTGCGTAAATGAACGTCCGGGTATTTTTGCGGAGTAGACTTCGGCTGCCACCTCATCCGCTCTCTCCTTTTCGGTTTCTCCTGTGTCAGCTTGCATAAAGAAACGACGTTGCTCTCGCAGTCCACTCGTTCTCTTTGGCTGTCACTTGAGTCCATTTCCATATTTTCATCTCAGCTCATTCTCCGATTGAGTGTCACTCACAACAGTTGCATTCATTCTTCATCTTCAATCACAAGCCCTTTTAGCCTTCTCTTGGAGTCACCCGCATTATTTGTGTTCCTGTCTTATCTCTGACATCGACTCATCCTTCATCCCTCACGCAGCGTTTTTACCGGCCACTTGCAAAAAACCCATCTTCTAGATTTTTATTCCTTGAACTGACCGGGTCTTCAAATTTGTCGGCAACTGCACAACCATGAAGACCTCTTCGTTCTCTCTTCGCGTCATGCGACGGGTAAGTAACAATGTTTTACCATTACTTGCGCATTTGCCTAAGTTTGTGGCACGGTTTCATACTTGTCATGTCATGCCATGTCATGTCGGTTTCATGAAACGCAACGGTGAAACGCAGTTTTCATAACAAACAAAGCGGAGATAGCGCGATTGTCAACTTTCACCCCAACCTGGTTTATTTTAGGTTTTTCTATTCGTAGTAAAGCGTAAGATTGGTAAGATAGCGAGCTGTAAATAAATGGTACGTACGTAATAATAAAGTACGTGTTTTCATGAAGTATAAAAAATGCGTAATTCAATATGGAATCTTACAGCTTCCGTAACTAAATATTTTTGGATTCCAACATGTATGAGTACGAAGAAATCTCATAGGATACGCATTGGTCATTCCATAGGATTCCGAAGATATTGCATTGTGATCCTTCAATCTGTCGATTTGCTAGCACCTCATGCATTCCGACATTACCCAAAGGGGACAACACGTCTCGAGGTGAAAAGAGGGTTTACAAGGCCCAAGTGTATTGTGCCCTGGTGACTAGAATAGTGTAAAGTTGGTGATTGAAACCGTAGCTTTGCTTTTTCAAGTCCTCGCGTTTGTAATCCCCAACTGAAATGAATGTGTGGATTTGAGGGGACCAAAAAGCCTTGTGCCCCGAAAAGCTGAGAGTACAATACCCAAACCTTATGTATAATGCAAGACGACTTTCTCCACTCGAATTTTCTCACTGTCCCGACTGATTCTTTTTGGTTAACAGGAGCGAGAGTGCGAACAAGTCATGAAACTGTTGCTCAGACACAGAAAAACTAGGCTGCTTTCGTCTTTTCCGCTTTATGACTTGCTTACTGTTTTGTTAGCACACCGTAAAAAGTTTTTTTTTAGGTCTCCGGTCCGAGAATATGGCAGTTGTCCTATATTGTCTGTTAACGTTACAAAGTCCAAGGATTTCCGGTTCTCGCCTTATGCGGCTTTCCGTCCACTGGAGAATTCGGAAAATGCACACGACTTTACTCTCATTTGTTACATGAGATTGCCCTGACTGCACCATGCAGCGAGAGACGACCCTGTTCTTTTATTTGGATTTGTTTGCTACCCTTTAAAAAACCGAATACAAAGCCGTCTCATATAAGAACATGGAATAAACCAGTACTTTTAGATATCCAAAAAATACAAAAGAGACTCCCTCTGAATTACTCAAGAAACAAAAACACCCGTAGAGTATTTGCATAGCGTAGATTATTTTTTGAGGGTTTCACGCTCAGGCTCAGATACCGACCGGCTTCTGTTTGTTTTTTGGTGTCAAAAGAGCTTTTCAACTTTTGTGTAGAAATTCATACCAACTTTTAATAAAAGTGTATATCATCTTCACAGATTCCTACACACATTTCATGGTAAGCAACTTTCTGTTCCGCCCTATATATTACACGTATAGCTGAAACAACTTCAATATGATAGCATTTACTTCTGGCATTTGCACTCTCGTCCATGTCTAGTAAACTGGAAGAAACTGAAACAAACGGAGGAAGGGCACTATGAGAAATGGAATAGACATAAAATATCAGACGTTATCTTCCTTTCTCATATTTCCAACTCGTTTGTTTCTTTTAGCGTCTTTCTGGAACAATTAAAACTTTTTGCTTCGTACACTACGTTAATTTAGGAAAAGATAGGAAATCTGTCGACTTTTCTTTTCAAAACTTATTACTTTTGTCTGTTTGGAGTTTAGCTTGGGAAAGGAACCAGATGAAACACAGGAATGATGACAGCTATGTTAATCACGACTGACACAAGAGTAGATGAGTCAGAACAAGGAAAGTTGTCTTTAAATTCACCAAACACCTCATGCTCTGGTTCGTTGAGAGTCTTCACTTTCTTTCTCACGCATCATTTGTACAGCTGCCTTGAGTCTCAGTTCAGCCCAGATCCTAAAACTCAACACACAACTTTTTTTCGACATTTTGTAGTTACTTTACAGTTACTATTACCCTTACATTCACTCCGTAAGACTTTGATTCACTTCAACGGCATAAAGTAGACTATACGAAGCGGAAAGCCATTGTTCACATTTCTCATGGATGCGATGTACAGAATGAGAGTTTTTCAGTGATTCTGTTGTTGAAACGCATTGACTACGGCATTCACATCACATCATGGATTTCTTTTTAACTCAGGAGACTCAGGACTATTCTACTAACAGACATAATATCGTCCAGAGAACTGAAAACCTGCATGGTTGCTGAAATGAATGGATGTTATCCCCACGTCAAGCACACTACGGCCGTACAAGTCAATTAGGTTTTGTGCACAATGGCCACTGTTGCCTTTTTCAAAAGGACCTCCCTCATTTCGAGTGCGGGTGAAAGGGATGGCCTCGTTAGTAAATTGCATGGTGCGCGTAATGGGTGACGACAGATTGACACACGAGCGGATTTCTGCACCACTGACCTTGTCCTGTGTGATTGTGACAAGAGACTGGGCTGCTTCCACTCACCATGTCCTCAGGCCTCGGTGCTTTCCCCATTTTGTTCCATAGAGGCTCTTACCACACACTCTTGAGGTCTTGAGGGACGGGACGAGAGGAATAATTGATATAGTTCCATTTGCCCTTTGTGTCGGTAGCACGTCCTCCCCTAAGTGGCCAGCCGTTCCTTAACCCGCCGTTAGACCAGACACTCCAATTTTCCTTTTTGTAATGCTGTTCCCTCCATTGACTTTCCCTTTCCACAGCCCTTTTCTCCAAATTGACGTTTTACGAAGAAAAGTGCCTACCATAGCCTCTGGAAGAGAAAGCCTATAATGTCTCCCTCAAGCATCTTTCATGGAATTTCTTCCTCTGAAACCTTCACAACTTTACCATTTTCTCTCTCTGCTGTGTGCAGATGATCCACATATTTCCTCTCATCTAAACCTTTCATGCAGCCTCTCTTTAAATCAACCAGAACTACTCTGCTTCATGATCATTATGTAAATTGTCTCCTTCAGTTTTTATTGATTGCTGAGCATTAGCTCATGAAGGAAAAAGTCAGAATCCAAATCCTAACAGTGCCTCGCTGACTTTCCCATTTTCTCCCTCGTTGCTTCTTCACCTCAAACTTTACTGTCAAGGTGAACCGCTTTCCCGAAAAAAATGCAAGTCAAAACACACACACAATCCCCTTGTCATCAGCTTCAATTCAAAGGATGAAATGGAATAAGAATGGGTTTTGTCTCCTTGTTCCGAGAAGAAAACCCGGGTCACAGTTTTTTTGCATTTGTGATCTCAAGTAGTATTCGAGATGTGTTCGGAATACAAAAGAATCAATCCGCTCCTTTCTTACCTTTGTACTCAATATACGTGACTCGCCACGATTCCACTATTCTTAGAGGATAAGTCTAGCCTTAGTATACTTTCTTCCAATTTTCCCGAATATTTATATTGCACTCTTTTTAAGTATAGTCACTAGACAGTCGAGTCATGGGGATATAACTATAATCCGAGTTCTCTATCCCTGCTTTGTGAAATGTCTACAGCTAAGACTTCAGCAAAAAGCATTGTTGTACGTGTTTGAATGCCTGAGAAAAGACTTAAATATTCCTTTTGATTTTCCTGTTGTACTGTTGCACACTACTTGGTTGCTACTATATGTGATACGTATTCTAGTCAGTACTATATTGAATTACTGGATAGATATATTTCTACAAGGTGAAAAACGGGGGATGCGAGAGATTAGACATGAATTTATCATTTTTCGGTGGCCCTTGAACCACCACACGCAAAATTAAAAAAAGTGTCTTATAGTACAATTTAAGAAAAATCCCGCTGCTTTTTCAATGGAAATAAACGTATTCGCATTGCATTGCATTTGAATAGAAATGGTGGATTTTTTGCAAAAATGTGCATCGCTTGAGACTCACGATAAGTATTGGATTTAATCTAGTCGTCTCGGGTACTTTTCCATTTCCCAGACTTAGAGACTATTCTCGGAAAGGATTTGGATATTTTGAGGATGAGAAAAAATGAAGAGGCAGACTTTTACTTTGGCTACAGGTATACAAAAAGTTTTAGTAAGAGTAGAGAGACAGTTTTATTCTGATTTCGCCAGCAGATCACGAAATTTACGACATCTCTAATGCAATCACTTTAGCAGTGATCTGCGTCGTGTTTCACTTGGATGTTACATGAGAAGCCTCAACCTCAACTGACCAGAGTGATTGTGGTTTCTCTGCGAGACAACGCAGATTGAATGTTCAGGAAAGTAGAAAGCGTGTCCTATGGTATATCATCACCGCATTTCCGGAACAGTTGAAACACACACGCGATGAGAAAATGTGCAACTCAACTCTGATTTGCTCCCGATTCGGGGACATGCGAGACTCGCGAAAAAGGAGACCAAACGTCTGCTCAGAATAGCAATCGAACCCACAACTCAACACAGTTTGCTTTTGCTTTTCCTCTCACTCTACTCAAACCTACAACTTTATATAGAATGAAAAAGGACAACTGTTTTTTTCTGAGCGTTTTCATCCTAAAGTATATGCACTAAACTCAACTGACGGGGAAAAGGACGACTTCATTGCAAAAAGTTTTTCCCTCCATGTGTGAATGTGGTCAAGCTGCGCCACGACCGGCAAGAATGCATTGCAAAGTGACTTCCTTCATTGCAACTTTGTAACCCGGGTCGCGACGAACGGAGGAAACTTGCTTTCTTTTTGGGTCGAAGCCAAAAGTACATAAGCGTTCTACTTCAACAAAGTAGTACGAACAAAAGATGATCTAAAAAAAAGGAAACCTGTTGTCTTCTCCTCCGTCGTGCCGTTTCCGTTATTCTCATAATACCATTTTGTCTTCTTTGCATATCAAAAAATTGTCCTCTTGGCACTCATCTGCTTGTAATTTCCGTAATCAAATGAGTTTGCCTTTACCATTATTCGTCCAGGTCTACTTCCTTTTGTGACAAAGCTACACCAAATGTAAATTTTTATTACTCTCGCATCTTGATCTTCATTCTTTCCTCTACAGTTTTAATTTAACACATTCCGTAGTGGGTAAATAAGTAAATTGACACCCTGGGACTTGGAATTGTTGGACTTTGACAATCAGTTCCGGAATTCTGTATTTATTACACTAACTATTGGAACATTCATTACATTACATCAAGGTAACATGTTTGCTGGGTCGTAATGTGGGTTTTTACAGCCTTGTAAACACGGTTGTTAAAAGTCAACTTGGTTTCCATTTCAGATTTTAATAGGAACACAGTACTTTCGTTTGAAGAGGTGAGCGACACGCTTCCAAAGTTGTAACCTTGAAATAAACACGGTGAATGAGTAAAAGTTTGTGGAGGTAATTACTTCAGTGGGTGCCATAACGTGATTAGCGCTCTAGTCGACGCTCTCGCCCATGAAAGTTGATGTGGGTCGCTTTCGCTTTTCATCGTATAAACTCCGGCTTTACCCAAAGAAAAGCTCATCAAAAGACAAGGAAAATGGTAAAAAAAAGAACAAGGGCTCTCTTTTCAACAGACCACTTCAGATTCTCTCGTCCTTTCTTTCCTGTCATTTCGTGCTCGTAAAAAAAGTCCGACTCAATTGTTTCTTTCTCATACGCGCCTTCTCCTTCGTCTAATTTTCATGAGCCATCAAATCTGTAATTTCATTTTCTCCGTCCAGAAGTGAGAGGTTCTCCTTCACTTTTGGTCATACAATGTTGACTTAAGCTTTCTAACATTATGTTACACTTTTTTTCCTGTTCTCATCTTATCAAAATAAGGAGTCGAGGACGTTTCTTAAGTATATAACAACCCATATAGGAGCTGCACATAAGAAATACATGCTTTCTCCTGCCTTATGTATACTATGCTACAAGTAATGTGTAACAAAGCGGAGAAGAATTGTTCGTGTTTCTTCTGAAGAACATGTTTTTCTTCCACTTTCTTTTTTGTGTAGGTAGATTAGATTTCGGACTCTAGACTTTTTGGCCATAGAAAAAAGAAATGTATTAGAATAAGAAAAAGTGTCACAAAGAAGGTAAAATGCCGAAGGCAGAGACGATTACGCCTAGCTGCCTTGAATACTTCGGTTCGTTGATCGTCATCGTGATAATAAAGATGAAAGTGGCACACAAGGCGCGGCATGCCCAGCCCCAAAATACCCAGGAATGAAGCTTGATAAGCATTCGGATCCTTTTTAATACTCACTCCACAACTCCACTTATTGTCAAACTCTACAATTTGCACTCTCGACCAAGCAGAAAATGTCGCCTTTTTAAATGTTTTTACAATGAAATACGTACATACTCTCTGCCCTACGTAATAATGTATATACCCTACGGGAATAATGATTAGTCGTTCTACTCGCAGTATTATTTGTTTTATATTTACTCTTCTAACAATTTCTAGCGGTATAGCCAAGAGCCTTATCAAACTTGGTCTCTTTTGATGGTGTTTTCAGCAGTAATAAACAGATTCTGAGAAGTGGTTGCAATTTCGAGTGATTATAATTTACAATGGAATGCTTTAAGAGGCTAAGGGGTAGGATTGTAAGACACTTGAACATTCATCCATTGCTTTCTGGGGTTGTTCTGTTTCTCCTGCCGCTGCATTAATTGTTGGTGGAAGGGAATGTTACACGAGGCAACCAAAATTTTCCCCAAATGAGCATCATAAAGTCCTGAAAAGGCAAGAAAATGACTAATGACGAAATTCCGACGTGTAATTTAGTTTTCGTCCACAGCAAAAATTCCACGATAACGACAGCAACACGGCAATCAAACGTGTAGTTTGATGATGATGATGTAATGACACTTCAACTACTCGTGCAGGCTTGCCTTTTGCTCTCTTTGCCTGCCCGCATGCTTTGCTATTTTCCACTGGTTAATTTTGGTAAAATCGCGTATAAAAAGGAGTCAAGAAGGCAAAGGACGAAGTAGAAGTTGCTCCAATTACATGACTCCTCATTTGACTTTTATGTTGATGGATTACATTGGTGGTGGAGACGTGGAGAGCAAGAAGGAGCCAATTAAACCGGGTCTTGTCCTCACTCCCTACTTTGCTCTTACGTGCTGCTCATGTTGTACGTACTAATATGATTAAAGTCATCAAGATGAAGGGACTCATGAAACTACGACGTAGACGTTCTTGCTATTATGATTATTGGTTGTAGTCTTTTTTCTGACATCAAGTCACTCTGTGTTGACTACTTTATGTCTTTAAGCACTTTCCTTTCATCAAGACTCCTACAAGGGGCTATTGTGCTTGACGAGCTTGTCATCATTACTCCAAAATTGACAGGATGCAAAGACACTTGACAGTTATGCTTGCTCTCGTCCCTGTCATGACATATCATATCAAAATTGGGACCGAAATAATCTTGTTCTGTCCATGCTAAAATCCTGTATTACATGTCATTTCTTTGAGGATTGCATATATTTGCCCTGTCCTTTGTATGCATTTAATATGCTAATGGTATCTTTTTCAAAAGCACAGCCCGAAACAAAAGCAAAGCACACGGTGCAGTACCGATTTGTTGAATTTCTCTTTCCATTTCATTTAATCTACCTAGATTTGCATTTGAAATTAATGAATGGAAAGGAACCGGTTTAATCCTTCAATTCAAGATAGCGTAAGCTCTTTGATTATTTCTCATTATTGTTCACGAAGCATAAGAAGCATTCAGCAATGGCCATAAGTTTGCACAGCTTTTGGAACGACTTCGGCATTTCACATTAATTATCAATTTTCTTTCTCTCGCTTTCTCTCACTTGGTTGAGTACGAGACTTCCAAGAAAAATAGTAAGTTATGAAGAACACAATTAAATTTTCTTTTGCAAGTGCAAACAAAAGGACTTGCTTTGTGTGGTGAACGTTTTTGAGGAAAAGTATTGCATAGAAAGATACTGGAGCGAAGAATTCTACTGTGTACTTTGTAAGGTGAGGCCAGGCTGCAAAGGCCTTGGGTAAGAAAATTGAGTTGACGCCTATTACTTTAAAATACTGCAGTTTAATAACACTGTCAATGGCGAAGGGAGCCATTTATCCCGCAGTCTAAGCAACTTTTTTTTGGCTGACTTGTCCGGAAATGGCAGTTTAATGGATGACCTCCGTTATATGACGACTGTCAAATTTTCTAGTTTCTGTGGGATATGTCCATCGTCATCTTTTCTGAGCAACAAGAGAAGACGAACGAGAACGAGGCCCGCTAGAAAAAGCTTACGAGCACTTTTCCATTTCTCCAAATTTTCAGCACTATTCGCATTCAGTGTCAGTTTCCTCAACACTTTCTTTTAAGCTCTTATGACCGAAAAGTTGGGGAGCAAGAAGCCGTGTCGGTGTTACAGTTTGCTCACGTAATGGGATCCATGTCGCACTTAATTTCCCTCCAAAGTGACGACTAAGTCCGCTCAAAAGTCCCCTTTTTACAGACATGACAAGGGCGGACTCCTACAAGAAACACTAGAAAGGAATTCTGTCCGTCGTAAATTCCCTGTTTCTTCTCAAGTGGCAAAGCGAGGAGGTCCCCAAAGAAAAACAAACGGAATGATTGCCTTTCGTAAATTATCTTTGTGTGCCTTCCTCGCTTCCCAATGGAGCCAGAGCTTTTTGTTCCTTCACTTTCATTTTTCTCTGGCGCTCAACAAACGGTTTCGTCATAAGCAAAAGCTGCACTCGTTCTATATCAACTTATAAAGACTAAAGTTGAAGAAAAGAATAAAGAGGTCCATTTCATTCTTTGTGAGTCAGCTTGTCAGCGTTTTGGGGGCAGTAGTGAGGCCGTCAAATCGAATGCTGTGCTGCACTCGCTCTAATGCGCTCCGACAAGAAAAAAGGTTGAACGGACAAAATACATATGAAAAGAGAGAGAAAGAGAGAAAAGCGGTGAGTCCCATAATCCTGTACTTCCTCATGATCATATCACATATAACATATACCGTAAGTTCCAATAGAAAACTAAACGTACAATCACAAGTGACACGTGCACAGATGTGGATTTTACGAAGAAATATTAAGCTAGCACTGGAAACCTTCCATTGAAGTGAAAATATGTACTACTCTTCGGCCCTGAGTACATAATACTACTTGATTTCATCTTCTGCTAGTAGTACATTGGAGGAAAGTTAATACCAGAATTGTATAGATTGTACTGAACTGTAGTGTTACTGTGATGTACTCGTATTATTAGTTCTATCTCATCTTCACAGCACACACACGTCGACTGGAATGTTATCATATGGATGAATGGGGTAGTATTGTACCAAGTAGCAACTCATTTCTCCTACATTTCTTTGACTAGCTTTCTCCCCAAAGGGAAAAGTAGAAAGTGTTAGTGTTACATATTGAGATAGTGATAAGTATAGTATTTTGTGACTTGAGCGAGAAGACGAGAAATGAGAAGGGAGTATCGATTATTATTGTTGACGGAGAGGAGAGAAAGAAGCTTAGAGGCATTAGCTAAGCCATATTAGCCTCATCCAATGTCTTTGCTCAATCCCAATTCCCCACGGTCAAAGACTTGCCCCATATTTTCTCCTTCACGGTCACATATAATTCAGCTCTTTTGCAAACAGTAGTTAGAGTCAGTTTCTTTCCAAATTCTTAGCTTTTTTCTCCTCATGAAGAAAATAAGGATTGGTAATTCAAATTCTCACTTGTGAAAAGAAGAAAGTTAAGGCGAGAAATACAGAGACACGAACCAAGGCTCAAGGCGCGCGGAGTGCATTATGAGCAGGGTCTCGAAAGCTTAGCTTTCGTATTGAAGTGCATCTCGCGTGGCAAATTGTAATTTGGTTGTGAGTCTCTTCATTCATATCTTGACTGTGAGACAAACTTAGTTTGGATGAGGAAACAGACTTAGGAGAAAGCAGTTCGGGAAGAAACTGAAACTGAGAAGGCAATAGCAGCGAAAAGTCTCTCCAGCTTCAAGATATTGTTACAAGACATCACTAGAGACTCTTCTCTTGTAACACTGAACATAAAACGCTGCTCTCTGAGAAGAAGAAGACCAAGTCACAGAGTCAGTCACAGGGTAAAGTGAGAGTTTGAACTAGAGGAAAACTACACGGGAAAATGTGAGGGAGGAAGAAGAATCCGAGCACGCCTGTCGCTGACAACTTTGCCATTGACTCTCTAAAAAACTCGGTGGGAGAGAGAGAAAACTCTTCACTTTCTAAAAGGAAACTTTCTTTTTTTTCTTTTTTTCTCCGAAAACGAGAGCCGCAACGTAGCCTTGCTTTTACTAGAACAAGACATTTCATCAGGTTCCCTTCTCTCGAAAGAAAATCCGAATGGAAAACTATGTCTGTGTACCAAGAGAAATGCAGGACAGTGTAGCAGTAGGTAATAGTTATACCGGCCTTCTGAGATACCGAAAAAACTCTTCAGTCAGTGTCTTCCTTTATCTCTTTTTTCCCTAAGTAGATATAGCTTTTAAACGAAATTTGTCAGTTAATGCAATAAAGGGAAGCATTTTGTAATTCAAAGGTTTTTTCTTCAGAGTTGAACTCTTCCGACTTTTAGTAAATCGACGAGAGTCAAAGACGCCGAAAATTTCTCTTGATCTGAAATGGATAGCAATGAAATGAATGAGGACCGTCATTGTGATATTCCAGATTCCGCCTAAACTTTAAGAAGACTCGACTCAAAAGTTGACTTTGTTCAATAATGTTTCAACCAAAGTCCTCAATGCGCGACTAGCCTGAGACGTTCATGTCGAAGGATTTTCCTATCCACAATCCACAATGCCAAAGTCATTTTTATTGGATCAAAATGCCTCGAAAGAGAGAGTGACGCTTCATTGCCCATATCTTCCTCCATAACATGCACACTAGATTTAGAAACTCGTCTTACTCGTCCTGCTCTTACAACTGCTATGAAACGATATAAAAATACTTAAGGAAAAGACTCGTTTTAGACTTACGACTTGTTATAATAAATAAAATGTGAATAGAAGGTTTTTAGTTCTCATTCTAAACGTCCTAGGAACATTGTGCACATTTATTTACTATAATGTATATAATGTAATGGAATTTACTCATGTGTAGTGCAGTTTTCCTGATTTTTTTTTGCTAGAGGTAAGGTGAGGGACGATAAGCACTTTTCAACATAATATTTTTAAAATTGCATTTTCTCTTTTTTTCCCTCGAGAGCAGCAGAGCCTGCAGAGCAGCTTTGTCGCGCAAAAAATGCAAAATTCTTTGCCATTCTAACAAGAATTTCATTTCTCCACAGTAAGATATTTTTTACTCATATAAAAACGACGAGGTTTTTCCTGGAATCTCTACTTCAAAAAATTGCTGAGTAAGCTGTTGTTAGATTGTTCACCATATTCTCCCCATAGGAATATTATGCGACTTGCTCAATCTTCTCGTTGTATCCCACTAATGAGTTCGTCCTCCCTTCTGGCACGACACGTAGATCTTTTTTGAAAAAGAATCTTCTGCTTTGCATAAAAACCTGAACTCAGATCTATATAATTCCCTGATATAATAAAAAAAATACTAAAATTCTGTCCTTGACTTTCTATATAAAACTCCTTTCCTTTTATTCCATTAAATCTACTTTAATTCTCACATATTCATCTCTTTTATGTCACATTTCCCAAGCTTTTCAATACTCTGAAAGTTTTCGTCCAATAATTTTGGTGGTAAAAAGATTATATTACGCGGGTTGAAAAATACCAAAAAAAGGAGACCGAAAAGGACGAAGAAAATGACTAGAGAGAATTCATTATCATTTACATGAGCTTCATTCACATTTGAGAAAGCTCAAGGTGAAAAGGAACACTCTTGGGGTGGAGTGACTCTATGCTAATCTCCCTCGTTTGCATTACTGACATATGTGTATGAGCAGCAGATTACAATTCACTAGACCACCACAACACAATAGAAAATTTAAATTCCATTCCATTTGCATTCTCATTCCATTTTCTCTCTTGTTCTCTCTCACACACTCTGAACAATTGTAATTCTCTAGAAGGCGGAGGAACAAAGACTTTTTGTAGCATTCAAAGCGACATTTGCCAACAATACATTTCCAAATCGCATGAAAAACTCAAAGTGTGAAGAAAGGGCTGGTCAAACAATAGAAAAGTCGTATTGTAATGTTACAAATAACTTCAACAGAGTGACACTTACACTAGATTTTAAAAGTTTACTCATATGCGTAATTTTGTTTTTAAAAAAATCGAAAACAAATGTGTTTTCAACGTATGTATGCTATGAAAATCATGCCAGCTTAAAGCGTCGAAGCTTGAAGTTGTCTGATGTGAAAGTGAAACCGTTTTTAGGAGTTGGTGAAAGTGTGTTTCTAAAACTCGAGAGGGAGCAGTGTTCTTGGGACAGAAGCGTAGGCTTCTCTAATCGAAAAGTCTCACTTTCACCACTTTCACATCAAAGCTCATGTCATTTATACCAGAATATTCATGGACTAGAATATGTCGGGGACATTACAGTTTCCCAGAATTTCCGGTTTATTCTTTTCATACATTGCATTTGCTGCTAATATTTTTTAGAAATTCTACGTAATTCTGCCTAATTTCAAGATTTTATACGAAATGTTTCATCACATTTTAATAAAGTGACAGAGAAGTATATTTTAAACGGTCATCACAAAGATACAATACGAATGCAAGAAGAATGGAATGTGTATGATGTAATACAGCTGGACATGAAAAATTGATATGATGACTGTGGAATTTATGCGCTGGAGAAGTACAGTTACTAGAGAATTTTTTGTGACATTTGTTTGGTGTCATTCGTCTCAGTCAATTGATTTACAAAAGGAGAAAGTTGACTGGATGGGAACCTTGAGACAGGCTTCGTCTGCCAAGAGATTTGGTGAATTTTTCAGTAAAGACGCA
The DNA here is from genome assembly GCA_019776145.1 of Harlomillsia oculata. Classification (NCBI taxonomy): domain Eukaryota; kingdom Metazoa; phylum Arthropoda; class Collembola; order Entomobryomorpha; family Oncopoduridae; genus Harlomillsia; species Harlomillsia oculata. Next base: position 18,573 of record JABASF010000189.1, on the reverse strand, counting down.
GCTGAGTGTATATACACAAAGTGATAAATGTGAGTAGCTTTGCATGTCCTCTTGCACATCCCAAAGTCGTTTTTTGCCTAATCAAATATTGAGTTATGACGTACCTCCCACAGCTTAAAGTGCACCAAAACATACTTTCAAAATGCTCTTTTTCCGACATCCACCACTGCATCCTCAATTTACATTTAAGCTAGCCACAAAATATCCTTCTTCCTTCACTATCAGCCGGCCACTGGCTACCGGAGTTTCCTTCTTACAAATTGTAAGACATTTCCAGAGTGCAAAGTGCAGTTGTTGCTTTTCCCATTTTGCTGTAACTCTGAACCCATGTACTTTCTACGACGAAAAGGAGAGCAAAGTGCAAGTCAACTGCATAAGATGATGGTGCTTGACGACTTTCTAGTTTCCTAGTTAGAGTTTGACACGGACGGACACTTTGCAATGAAACCGCAAATATAGTTTTGTTGTAGTTTCTCGTCTGGTCGTCTTCATCATCTGCAGCTGACTTGTTCCGCTACGAAACCTAATTGGAATTGGTGAGCGTGACCTAAATTAAAGGAACATGGACACCCGAAGTAGATTCCATTGTTCACGGATCATCCTTCTCGTCTAAAATTACCTTTGGCGACTGCTTAATTTCCGACTAATGTTTACTTTACCTGTTCAGCGTATATCTGGCTTCCTAGGGAAAGGGAATTTAGGCAAAAGGAAGAATCAAATTGCAAAGTCTCGTATTGGAGTGTCCACTATAAATTTTGAGTTTCGTAGACGTTGATTTAGTCTCCTTTCGATTCAATGGTATCGAACACGACGAATGCCTGAGCCTGAGTGCATGGTTCCTGAATAATGAGTTTAGGGTTCGGGATACTACTGGGATGATCAACGACTATGGCTCCCCTGAACATGTACTGTATACAAGTAATTAAACTGTCAAATTGTCCGTGAGTAAATCACATCATAACGTGGAAAGTTTTGGACACAACGACACAATGAGTGGATGGATGTGTGATAAAGACAAAAAGATAGAGCTTTTGAAGAAAGGGAAAGGTGAAGCAAAGTTTTGAATCAGTTTGAGTTCTACTGACAAGAATTGAATTATGCCTCAAAAATAATTCAATTAAGTTGACACGACGTAAGCGATAAAGTTGCTCATGGCCCTGCGGTGACAAATTTATTGCTTAGGGCCAAATATGCAATTTGATGTGTTTTCATCTCAACTTTCCTTCAATTTCGGAAACGTTTTCGTCTCATATAAAAACCAAAAGACGAACTCACGTCGTAGTAGCGGCTAGCTAGAAAATGAATTCAAACACACTTTTCTTTATTTTAGAGCAATTTTTATGCTATGTATTACTTTGGGTGTTTTTTTGTCTCTCTTGAAACTCTTGATGTCTAACGTTTCGTCGAGACAAAGCAAAATGATTAAAGCATTCGAGTGGTTCCCTGTTCCAACTAAAGCTCCATCGACTGGAATGGCGTAAAAGTAAAAGCCATTATTGGTTCAGTACTTGATGAAATTAAATTGTCTGCTTTTATCTCATTTCCGTTCGGTGAATTCACATGACCTGGCACGTCAAACCTTCACGTTTTGTGTACATTATCCTTGTACAAGCCACCTCTGACAGAATATTAAGGCTTTCAGGTCAACCTGCCATGTCAAAAGAGTGAGAAGCAAAAGCAATAAGCAATACAATACAACACTTTCGTCAATAATGTTGTTTGCTTCAATATCTGAACGCGATGTGGTTTGTGATCTGGTTCGATCAGCCAGTCTCAAATATAATGTATGATTTTATAAGGATTTGAACAACAAAATCTGTCTACAAGACAAGCACGTACGAGGTTGATAAAACGACTTCAAATATGTAAATAAGGGAGACGTATAAATTGTAATTGTTCCTGTATGGAATGCTCACACTTTGTGAAACAAATGTGTCGTATAATAACCAAGCTTAGAAAAATAAAGTTTATAAAATGGCGATAATATTTATGTAATAAGTTTATGAAAAAGGCCGAAATATGTTTATAATATTTTTATAGAAATTGATTTTCCCAACGTTTTGCATACATATAATGGATGCTATACACACACGGTATGCGCAACATACAATATATATAGTGTTAAATGTTCAATTAATTGGATATATTAAAAACAATAGTCAAAGTAACTTTAAACAATAGGCTGCGCTCGGCAAAAACAGAAGCAAAAATGACGAAGGGTGACGGGAATGGAGTCATGTGTGATTCTGGACGTATATTTTCAGATTACAAAGGTGAAAGAAACGTTTCCTATCACTTTTCCAATGTACCAACACATTTCAGCATTTCATTTATGATCAAAATGATCAAAAACGTGAAAGTCGCAGTTCGCAGTCCATTTTTAGTAAAAAAAAATGTAATATTTTTATAGAAAACGGCAAAAAAGTATATATGTCTATGGCCGAAAAGTGCGAAATATGTAAAAAAAAATGTTTGTAAAAAGTTTATAAAACATCTTAGAATGTTGCCATTTGTCCACCCAGACGTTTCCCGAAGTTTGGATACAAATACAATATACATACGAAACATGTTTATAAATAGCCTATAAACATATTTTTCCTAAGCTTGGAATCGTTAAAAAACCCACCTTGGTTTTTTAGTGTTTGAGTTTTTATAGAGTATAGCTTATAGGTTTTTCTGATTCCGTCTATACATCTGTAATTTTAAAGCTTTCTTGTTTCTTCAGAAAACCATTAACCAAACATCCAAAAAAAAGTGAAAGCAAACCTGATTTATATTATTTTCACATAAACTGGAAAAAAAGATTTGCGTTAAACGGCGTGTATGTTTAACAAAATTGCACATTCATTTAACACAAACATCTTTACATTTAGTTCGTTTTGTTCGCATTTTTATATTTCATGCTAGGCTATATTGCTTAATAATTATAATAAATTATAATTTATAACGGTAATCCATGTACCCTGAAACGTTTATGTAATTCTTCTGCATGTCTCTGTTCATCACCAGCAGCATTTTGAATTTTTGAAATCGTCTTTAAAGATTAAATAAGTTTGTCACTAATATAAACTATTAGGTTTTATGATAAACGGCGTCAGACTCTAGGTGCGAGCGGAGTGCAAAAGCATTTATTTTGTTTTGTGCTGTGCATATACATGCATACAAAAAATCTTAGAATGTTGACATTTGTCCACCCCGGACGTTTCCCGAAGTTTGAATACAAATACAATATACATACGAAACATGTTTATAAATAGCATATAAACATATTTTTCCTAAGCTTGGAATCGTTAAAAAACCCACCTTAGTTTTTTAGTGTTTGAGTTTTTATAGGTTATAGCTTATAGGATTTTCTGCTTCCGTGCTATACATCTGTAATTTTAAAGCTTTCTTGTTTCTTCAGATAACCATTAACCAAACATTCAAAAAAAAGTGAAAGCAAACCTTTTTTATATTCGCTTCACATAAACTTGAAAAAAAGATTTGCGTTAAACGGCGTGGATGTTTAACATCAAACGTCCTTACATTTTGTTCATTTTTGTTCGCATTCTTATATTTCCTGCTAGGCTATATTGCTTTTATTCTTTTGTTTTGCTTTATTATTATAATTATAATTTATAATGGTAATCCATTTACCCTGAAACGTTTATGTAATTCTTCTGCATGTCTGTGTTCATCACCAGCAGCAATTTGAATTTTTGAAATCATCTTTAAAGTTTAAATAAGTTTGTCACTAAAATAAACTATTAAGTTTTATGATAAACGGCGTCAGACTCTAGGTGCGAGCGGAGTGCAAAAGCATTTATTTTGTTTTGTACTGTGCATACATGCATACAAAAAATCTTAGAATGTTGACATTGTCCACCCCAGAAGTTTGGATGGATACAACAAACATTATTTTCCTAAGCATGATAATAATAACACTTCGTCAATTTCCCCATTGGGAGCAATCGACAATTTTGATAAAGTGATCCTATTCGGGCAAATCGTACAGACCGTTCAGTTTTGAAATAGGCATGCTAAAATATGGCTTCAGTGGAATGTGTGAATTTTTGGTATCGACATCAATAGATTATTTTGGGCAGAAAATTTTCGATTTGAATAAGCGTTGCAATTTTTTCGCGGGATCTTTGTTCTCCATAGTCCGTAGGTTTTCATCAAAGTGGGATTTACTATTACAATAGTGGAATTGTGGGACCTGTTTCGGCAGATATGTACGTACCTCAAGGAGACTGCATTTACACGTTATACGATATACAGGAGATGAATCCTCAAAATGGTTTGGTAAAGGATGAATGAGTTCGCACACAAATCTGTTGTGCACACACAGACTTTGATTATTGCACTGGCCGACTTGTGTAACTGTGAACAAGAACAAAGCCATCAGTCACGTTCCACGTCAATTAATCGCAGGATTGGCCCTCCAAGTTGCCAAGAGTTCCTCTCATTCACGATTGCTTTTTCTTTCTTAGTGCCAGTAGTATCAGAGCGTCCCAGAATTTTCTTTTTTCTTGTTTTGGGCCAATGCGCCATGCGGCTTTTCAGCTTCTCTACCTCGACGACCTTGAGGCCACTTTTCCTTCTCTAAGCTGTCCAGATCACTCCTGAGAAATCTAAAGCGGGTTTCCTCCTACCACATGTCGCTATGCTTTTCCATGAGTCCACCCACACAAAGTCCTTTATGCATTTTGCTCTTCTCTTGGATTCATCCTCGCGAACCGCTTTTTCTACTCCTTTGAGATTTTTCTTGGTTAATGTCATCAAGTCTTAATGCGGCATTTCCTGGAAGGTTAACGATTTCTCAAGAAAATCGAGAGAAAGCTAGAAAGAGACCACATTCCAAGACTACTACATTTTATTTGACTCACACACTCATGAATAGTAGTACAATATTGTGCATTCGTGTATCGTACACTTTTTGTAAAGATAACAGCAGCATTCAGCCCTGGAGCAATCTTTTTTCTCTTCTTCGTCTTTGTCAGCCTTTCACTATTATACATGAAAGACGACAGCAATTCTAGAAAAGGTTCTTTGCAAGGGAATTCAAGTTTGAAATTGAAAACCTCTTTTTCCCGATGAAAATGATCAAAATGGGAAGCAGATTGAAATTATTGAGATGGGTTCGGTGTATTCATGCATTTGATGGATGGTTGCACTCAGCTGATTTGTGTGAGAGAAAAAACGACAACCGTGTCTATAGTAGAGAGTTCACGATACAAGATGGACTGACTTTTCTCGGTGACTGTATTATTTCTTACTATATAAGACGACATTTACTTTCTGTTCAAGCAGGGGAAAATGGGTTTTTGTGTAGCCGATGAACGCGGACGGGCCAAAAAGACTTTCTCACTCGAGTATTAAAGCCATTTCAAAGAATGCAATTCTCGTTTGTGCTCTTTGTCCTTTGTAGATAGTTCTCTGTAGTAAATGCACGTTTGATCTCTTCTTGGAATTTTTGTTACCTTGTCGGTACATAATGGTAGCGAATCATGTCCTTCTCAGAAAAACGGTTACCAGATCTCAGTCCTAACTGCCCTTCAATTCCTCAAATGGGCAGGGTAGCATGCATTCATCAAAATGAAGATGGACCTTTCCATGAATTCTGGATTTCTGATTTTCTTTGTCATATCAAAACTTCAAGTGGACTTAAAACTCCATTAATTCTCCAAGATTCCGAAGAACCTAAGGCAAAAGGGAAAAGCTTTAGTTATTAGTTAGACGACCGGACGTCTGAAGAGTCTGGAGTCTGGAGAAGGAACTCATACTGGCTGGATTAAAATTCAAGTTGTTGTCCAATCCGAATTAGTTCTAAGAAATGAATGAATGAGGAACTTGGACAAAGTTGAGTTATTTGGTGTGAACGATTACGTCTCTACTTTTCCTTTTGATGGATCCAATGGAAACGTCTCAGTGACAGGAGCTCTTTAGCTCTCATCCATCCAAAAAGCGCGCACTTGCATTTTAATTTGAGACTTTTTTGCAAATGGCATAAAATTGAGAAAAGTTGATAGTGGAAAAGTATGGAAGTAGTAATGAGTAAAGTTTCCGAGTCAAGACTCTGAAGCCGGAATGACACCGACGCTGACCCAAATTCCAACTCCCATTTTTCACCATGATTTTTTGCAAGTTGAAAAGCTCACGTAAATAAGTGCACCCTGAAGCTGCAACTCTTCCACATCGTTATTATTAAGAAAAGATTCTCTTAAAAAGTCATTTTCATAATTTGAAGGGGACTTTAGCTTCCTTCGCTCATTTAGCAAATAATCACCCAAAAACTATAAAAGTTTAATTATAAACGCGACCAGAATTTCTCATCGGATGAAAACCTCCTGCCTTCGTTGCAGTTTGCTAGAACCACTTTGATTCCGAAAAAAATTACTCGTGATCAAGGTCTAAGTCTAAAGTTAGTCTGTATAATTCTGTGATTCCAGCCGACCAATTTGTATTCCGTAAGAGAAACAGAAGCAGACTGATTTTCGCAAAGTTCTCGTCTTCCACTCTTTTGCATGTCTGTCCTCTTAATGCAATATTCAACCAAGTGTATGGCAAGGACATAATCTTGTCAAGGCAAAATCCTTAGAATAGTAAACGTTCAAATGGCAAAAATGACTTTGCTTATTAGGTTCCACGACAAAGAGAGAATGACTTCCACTTAAATTGGACGTCATAAAACCATTTCCGCGACAATTTTCAACCAAATGTGCATTAACAAAACAACACTTTTCACTCAGTCGGTTTGAACTTTATTACAAAATTATACAACCATGCTTTTTTAAACGAAACAGATTAAATGATGCGAGAAGGTGGCGAGAAGGTCAGTTTTATAATGGCTCAAGAAAACGTTTTTAAATGAATCTGTTTCATTGTGTGTTCTCGTGATTTCCCTCATTAGAAAATGTGTATGAAACCAAACCAAACAAAGCGTTCCAAGGGCAAATATCCAGACAAGTCAAGCCAGATTGACAAACGTGACTTTAGTGCAGATCTTTCGGGTACAAGCATTAACGAAAGAGATTGATCTGAAAAAAATGTTCCGTTGTGAAAGAAATGAAGGAAAGCAGGGCAAAGTGAAAGCAAGTGTTCTAACAAGGAGAATTTTGGTAGTCATCATCACTAAAATGTTGTGGCGGAACTGGAAGAGAATTTGACGGCCCACAGAGAAAGTCTCATGTTACCCAAAAACATTTTTGGTTGTGTTCAAGAAAGTGAATCCCGTGTATACCGACTTTAATGTTCGTCGGCTTCTGTCGGCCCACCCGGTCCTGCCCAAATTCCCCCGAAAACGGTTGAAAAGCGCTACTCTTTATCCTTTGCTGATGCCTTTCTCTGTATCTTGAGAGGTTACAAGTCTGCACCAACCACTTCCCATGCCCGGCGACGACAAACGCCGGTTTCAGCTTTGCCTTTGCCTTTGGCCCGTGTTCCTTACGCCCTTCAGTCACATCTCGTGGGTGCTTTCTGCATGTCTGCCCATGACACAGTCACATCTCATCTTCTGCGGCCCCACTACATAAATCCCTATTGCTCCCCGCCGAGGCTCGTCACTTGGTTTCAAGTACCTCTGCGGAACGTTCTGTTTAAGATATTAAGACTAGTAGCCCCAACAGTCTCTCATTGCCCGGTGATCGCCATACCAAATCTGTACTACCTATCTTTCACTTTTTCCAAAATTTTCTCTACGCCAAGTCTAGCCTTCTTCAAAGACTTTGGCCTTCATTTTCCTCGAACTTTCGAAAAAGACGAAAAACGGACGGAACATTTCGTATTCGTATTCTTTCATCTTTAATTCCACTGCCTTAACTATTTTTAGCCCAAAATAACTAATGTTAAAAAAATTCCCCCATCTTGTACTGTTACATGTGCCGCAGATGTCTTTGTCTTGTTACATTACTTTCACGTTGCATAGTGAAAGCAAGTGACAGAAAAAGGTAGAAACACGTGCATCGTGTGACTTGCTTCCATAACTTGACTTTTGTCTGAACAGAAATCACAAGAAGAGTGGATGAGATCACTTTTAGTTTGATCATTACTCACTCTCACCCTTTTATATTCCATGGTGCGTGCTTTTTGTGTATATGCATTTGGCATCAGCTTCAAGTAAATCACCTGCAGCTTTTTACTACATTTCTTCGACGTTTTCTCTTCACCACCCAAGCTCATTAACCAAATGCCCACGTGCATTTTGAGTATTAAGTCGATAAAATTTTCCTTATCCGAATACTAATACCAGGTGAGCGTTTTTCCCTTTCTCATTTTCTAATGGCTTGATAAACTTCTTTAATAATGCGTTTTGAGATGGATTATTCAGCAGAGTCTTTGCCTTATCGACGTAGCAAAGTATAAAAAACGTTTTTTTCAAAAAATCGAACAAAGGGAGCAAAATAATCAGTCAGTCTCGACAGCAAAGCAGATACGGTAGCAGGACAGCAAACAGCATAATAAGCAGCAATTATCGCGGTACAGAGAAGAAGCAAATTGTTGTAATTTGGTTTTAATGTTCCGTTATGCAAGTACTAAAAAGAGGTTTAGGATGATTGGAACATGGATGATTAAGAGTAGGGACGGGATTACAATTCTCCTAGTCTGGTGAGTCAGGTGTTGGGATTTAGTATTACTATTAGAATAAAGCTAGAAATAGAGAGGAGAGTGCAAGAAGTGTCTCCACTTGATTTGCAATTTGGATGAATGGCTCATTCAGTTGAAAGTGAAAGGGCTTAGGTGAATGAGAATGGCGATGTGTTGAGAGCTTTTAGGATATCTGCATAAGGGCAGAATGGGCAGTTTTGGGTTTTGTACGATGGAACGAGAACTGACGCCCCAGTCGGAGGATTTATTAGACACCGAGTGATTTCCGAAGTGATTCCTCTCCGCCCTAAATCACGCTCGCATTCCTAATTTTCCCAGGAAAGTTGGACGTTTCCGTCAGACAATTTATGGACCAAGTCCCGTTTGCCAACAGAATATGCACTTGCTACCACGTTCTCTTGTCTGTCATATAACGTACGTTGGGGAAAGTCCGGCGTTAGCTTTCAGGAACATTGGAGAGAGAAAAGGGAAACCAATTTCCCTTTTCGTCTTCCTTTTGGTTCAATCTCTTTTTGTGATCTCATGCAAATTGAGGCACGGGCAGTGAAACTGTGAATGACATTTTGTTCCAATCAGACGTTATAGGAAAAGATACAAGACGAAATTCGACACATTTCCACCACACATCTCCCTCCCATAACTTCCCGAACGAGTTTTTCGAGAAGGGTAAATGTAAGATGATCGTATTCCTGTCAATGTCAATCAGGCAGAGTGCTTTATGGGTCACAGTTTCAAATTCACACTGGGCTGGAGAAAATCAGCACGATATGTTTGGACCAAAACGGCTTGTTTCATTTTGAGTTGCATGACACCCCGTCTAGGGATTTCGAGCCTGTTTTCATTGAAGTGTCAAGGAGAAAGATCCCCTTTTGGAGAGATACGTGAGCGTGTCATTCGTGTTTTTGGTCAGAAGTAAAGAAAAGTGCGAGAAAAGAGAATCGATAGATCAACCGCCTGTGAGGAGCAGAAGGGACTTTGAGAGAAAACTTTGCACAGTCGGCACCGGCAAAAGCAAAACTACACTTGCAATTCTCGCAATTCTTGTTTTTATCTTCAAAGATCCTCCATGCCCAACGAAAAGCTTCGGAGATGATCAAGTATCGAGACGACGAGTAGAGCTATCTTCTTGTCTGGTCACATTCCGCTGATCGAACGGCCTCTCCTCATCTCCCACATTATCAAGCTTAGATCACTTTGTCAATGTCAGGTGAGTCTAGAGTCACATAAGCACACTTTCCCAGAGAAAACGTAAGATTAACAACGAGGCTTCCTTTCGTTCCGCTCAAACGTTCGTTTTCTCCTGTCTTCTCCTATTTTCCTTCCCCCAAAAAACATACTAGCGAAATGTTCAATTGCATTCGTTTTCGTGGACAGGTTTGATACCAAAAAAACTCTTGCCGTACCTAAGTAACCATACGTGAAACTATGTTTTGGCCGGGCTGTAACAAGTCGTAAAGCAGGCAAGAAAAACTAAAAAAAATGGAATATTTTTGTAAAAAATTATATTATATCAAATCCACCGAGATTTTCTCTTGTATAAAACTGGGAAATGAAGAAAAATGTATAAAAAACATGTAAGGATTAATGTGGGAGGTGGAGATCAATTTGCACAAGTTGAAAAGCGCTGGATGTTACATTCCGATGCGATGGTGCTAATACTATAAAATGCATCTGGCTACCCGTTCACTACTCAACTGCCTTGTGAACAAACTGTGGTTCTTACGACTCTGGCAGTGAAATGTTGAAAAGCACGTAGATCAATCTTGATTTGAGTCTTTAAGGGTCACAAATCTCTGTCATTGACGTCGATAAGCCAACTTTCCACAAGGAAAAACTGAGCGGGTGGCTCAGCAGTTGTACCAATCGGCAGTGGAAGAGTGATGAGTCGTCGGCATCTTCCGCTTTTCCCTACTCCATGTCTTGTTTGGCCGGATGCAAAACGGCTCAGGTCATGACGAGGAGAGATTAGCCCCGTCTCTTTCCACGCAGTGCTTTGTCATTCCTGTCGTTGGTGTAGATAACAAGTGACCTTCCATAGTTCTAGTGTGTGGGAAAATGCCCTGTTGTTCATGTATATCAGACAGGACAGAGAAAGCGAGAGAAAGCCGTAATTTGCTCGCGGTCAGGTACTCATTACTCTTGCCTTGTTTGACATGTGGTTTACAGCCATGCACCGCTTGACTCTCTGCCACAAAGGCATAATTTCCAAAAAGCCTACCATTTTGTTCCTGTGGGAATAATAATGTCTATATTCATTCCAAACCGCCGGTGTTTTCCTTATTCTTTGTTTCTCCGAAAAAAAAACAAATCCAGCGTGTACTTTATATAGGTCGGGGTCGGGTTCGGGTTCTCGTGTACAATTTATGCAGTCCTTTTCCACCTTTACTGGTACAACTGTATAAAATGTTTCATAACGCACGACGCCGCGTCGACATCGACATGTTTTCGAAATTGCAAAATTTCGGGGGAAAAAGCAATATCCTAAATATCATGAAACACAATGCCCAAAATCGACAGAAATATTTTATACATGAATATGTACAAACAAAAATAAATACGAATCGTCTGATATTTGAAACTTCTAGGTTTCGGATTTATAATATTCAAAATAGTTGAACAAAGATAAAAGGAATAGTACGAAAGAATGCATAAACACAATGGAATTTAATAGGATTTTATCGCAGGAGCAATGAATGTAAAAGTCTCCTAGTTATTGTACAGTGGAATGTGAAAAAGTCTATCAAATTAATGCAAATGTTCATGTATATTACAATAATATTTGAAATGCTCTAGTGAAGCATTGATGTACGTTAAAGTCAAAGGAAAAAGCGTCAATAGGGATGTTTACAAGGATGCGGGTATGTGGATCATGGATGTACTGGGTGACATTGCAGATTGCAGTAGCCGGACAATGGCGGGATTCGTGCCAAACTGTCAACTTGAATGTAGAGCAATTCCATGTTTCACTCGAGCGACTGGACGATTCGAGCCAAACTGCATCTTTCTTTTCCTCTTTTTGTTTTTGTCCTCATGGAACTCACCTCCGTGTCTCCTTCCACAATGGGTGAGACGAGAGACAAAGAGGCAAAAGCATTGAGTTTTCACACAGTGCATTGTGTACAATTTGCTGCGTCTCCCTTTGAATAATGAATCGAAGCACTTTTCTCTCGAGAGATACAAGACAAGCAAAGGAGAAAGAAAGGGAAATGTACCCTGAGAGGAATTGCTTTCCTCTTTCGAATGTATGACACCAACTCACGGATAAATTCACAATGATCTTTTTCTTCTTGCTCCCATTCTCTTGCACCCAAAAACCTTGAACACTTATGCCCACTTTTCGTCCTTTTATAACCATACCGCTATTACATTACATGGCCCAATTGCCGTCTATAACACCTTAAAAATTGCATAACACCGATCTTTACAAATGTATTTCACCTTGCCAGTCTCATGGTGCACCTCGCTGCTACACAGTAACTTTCCCTGTCCCGTTGTTTTGAGTGCACACAATGTTCTATAATTACTAATTACACGTTTAGTACGTTCACTAACAAAGTCAAGTATAGGTCGAATTGGATTTTCTCCAGTCTTTCATTCCCTTGTCATAGTTTTAGGTACACGAATATTTAATGACTTACGGACTGCATAATCAAAATAAAGCATTTAAATCACAACAAAATGATTTATCTTGTATTCTAAATACAAAAGAATGACACTCCTTTCTGTTTTGCCCCACTGCGAGATCCCTGTTTGTAGAATAATGAATACTACAAAATACGGACGTGGCCATCCAATGCTCCCATTCATAATAAATAAAGACTAGGGAAAAAGGCTTCCGGGATGGCGAAAATTCGTTTCAATGGCTTGTTCTTTAGATGGGCATTTATGGACCGCATCCCCCAAAACTACATGCCGTAAACCTTCTTTCATTCATGCTTCGCTCGTCTTTTTGTCGGCCAACTTTTCCTCTGTCTCTGTCTGTCCACGTACTACATACGTAGTTTCCCTTATGAATGGTTCTTCACAACTTTCCGTACTGCTCTCCTCTTACAAATGATTTCGATGGATAAGCAACTCAAAGTGCAAAAATCCTTTTGTAGTAATTTGAAACTTTTCTCTCTGCTCCATGTTCCATTATCCAACAATGCTAGAATCATAATGGTTGTTTGATCTGCACTTCTTTCAGTTCACTCCTATGCATAAATACTCCTGTCTTCATTACAGTGTCTTAAAAACCGGGTTTTGGTCCTTTCTGGACGGGGTGGTACCATTATTGATTTCTTTCTTATGACACGATGAGTTTTACAGAATGCGATTCATAATAAGCGAGTTTGTCCGTCAGCGACTCTTCTCAATGATTCAATAATGTCGGATTATTCTTTACCACTACCTATGTTAGGTAATATTATGCTTTTTTCTGCTCCATGGCTGCTTTGCTGCTGATACGACTGAAAAAATAATGTGTCGAAAGGCATCGTTGCCCTTTGCTCCTTTTTAAAATTCTAATGCAACTCAAAAGGCAAATATACGATCGAAATTACTGTAAAAATAATTGCATGAATAAAAAGTCTACTACCCAATTACATTGAAATATTTACTCATTTTGACCTTTGCAAAGACTACTGTAAATAAGTTACTCCCACGCTGATAACACGGGACATGTTTTGGAATATTTTGTCATTCAAGGCTCGTTGGACGGTGACTAAGAAGTCATTTCATCCAGAAACGACGACTCGAAAAGTCAAAGGTTTTTGTATAAAGTGAAAAAGAAGTTTAAAACACATTCAAAGCGCACAAAAATGGCGTTTGCAGCCGCTCGCATGATTCGCAATAATCCCATGGCCGACAAGCCAAAAGACAAGGGGAGGCCGGTGCCTGTCCATGCACGAAGGACGTCAAAGGAGAGAAGCAAGGTAATTTTTGACTTTCTTTACCCAAAATGTTGAGGTAATTTAAAATTTATTAGCGAGAGAACTGATTGTAATTGTAATTATGCAGTAAATTGCATAATTGGAAAAGATTATATTTTATTGCTGAGCTGGGTGATAAATGCATTGCGTAAAGATTGAACAGAAGAGGCTGGAGACCAAACGAGGTTTTGAATGCTGTCTGTGCCGTTGAAGCTGAATTGCAATTTGCGTTGGGTTGTGGTGTAATTGTTCCCCGGACTGGGAAAAGTCATCAGACTGCATAATTCATGGGATCTTTATACAGAATGCACTCTCCGACCATGTGAAAATGTTCAAAATGAGGAGATTCAAGTTGAGTTAAAATGCAAAAAAGAGAAAGTCGGTTGTTAAAATTCGAGTTGTCCGCACACAATTCAACGTACATCCACAAGTACTCCTACGTACAACACATAGTCAAAGGGTATGAAAGAGTAACGAAGGGGAAAAAGCGAACAGAGTCAAACAGAGCGTGAGACAGACTCATTCACGTCGGAGGAACTGGGTTGATTGAAGCCTTTTGCCTTACGTCCTTCAGCTTTTTTGGCCAAGTAACAACGTTCTGCAACTTACTACACACTTTTGTGGATGTTCCGTAGTACTATATACAAGTTATACAACATATGGATCCAACAGGATCACCAATTTGCGTTTGCCTTGGTTTTCGTGGTGACGATGTAGGAGGAGGATGCTATAATGCATTTTTATGCGTTTTCTCTCGTTTAGCCAATTTTGGAGTGAAAGCATTTCTGGTCTCAACGACTTACACGGCGAGGTCGCTGAGTTTTTTCATCAGGTGTGGATTTCCTACAGACACGATTGGCATAAAAGATGTTATACGACGTAGACGTGTTTACGCGTAAGATGCACGTTTGATGAGAAGAGAAACACACTTTTCCCTCGCTTTTCCCCCCATTTTTTCCTCTTTTAGTAGTCCTTTTGTTTCATTTTCGTTGGATGGAGGCCATGGATCACAACTGTGAGATGAAATAGATGGAACAATGTTGTTTGCACTTTTTCTCTCTCAGCTTGTTCTTTTTTTGCCATTTTGATTGTGTTTTGTGTACTGTCTGTAATAGTTTTTATATGAGGTATTTCTACGTGCTCAATCCATTGGTGTTGGAGTGAGTGGGACTGAGGTCTTTTTTCCCTCAGTGTCATTAAGTTTGACTTTACGTCGAGCAGTGAAAACCAACGGAAGTACCATGGGAAGAGTAGTCGAGGGATTTGGCGACCGCGTTCTCTTCCGCTATCAAAGTGGAATGACGTGTACAATTGTTTCGACAGTGTAAGTACATCATGATCCTTGTGATCTCTCGAAAACATGGTTTCGAGCATTTCACTTGCAAAAGAAAAAGCGGGCAACATTTTATCTCTGTCTGTATTTATTGTGTCGATTGGAATTAGTCGGGAACTGTGTGCAACGAACGTTATTACTATGAGTTGAAGAACCATGACTTTCAGAGCGTAATGAGCAAACCAATGAATGCAATCGGATAAAGAATGACAGTGCTCATTCTACATGACAGAGAGTAGAAAGGCAGATGGGCTCGAATGACAGGACAAGTCGCAAATCAAGTGGCGCATGTGATTCGCCTCGTGGGTCCATATGAGCCGTCCCATCTCGACTCTCAAGTCTCAAAACAGTCCAACTAATTACAGGACCATGCTGCTCTGTAGTTCCTAATAAGGCTTCTTCTTCGCTCAATATTTGCATTTCTTCTTCAAAATTCCCTCAACATTACGTGACTATAACAATTTAGTCGTGCTGTGGTTTGCATTTCGTGATGTGATGACGATGACTCTGCCTGATTCGACTGATTCCTTGCTTTGTCCTAGTCTTGTTGTATTGTACTATCATCATAATGACACCGATTACAGAATGCCATTATCATTTCATGTTATAATGTTGGCTTCTAATATCTCTCGATGGAATCCCGTCTTTGTCGTTTGGTTCTATTGGTACATAAAATTAATGAAAGTTATGGCATGCTACGGTGCTTCTAATAATCTATAACAAACAAGTCATAATTATACCTCCTGCTGTTGCATTCAATTTGAAAATTACAGGTAGAAATTAAAGACGAAGAATGTGTGGAATCTAATCTTGATGCGTAGAGAAACAGAAAGTGTACACAAATTCGGTCGTGTTATTTGTTGATGCTCAGTCAGTTTGTTTTTCCATTCAATTAATTTAAAGAAGACGCTCAAGAGTAGAACATCCATCGACTTTTGCTTCTGAATTCATACTTTTCATACGTAGCAACGCGAAGAAGTCCTGTTCAATTAATCAAATGGAAAATTCCTTTCGGTAGAGAGAAGAGAGATCGAATATCTAAGAATTATTCACTCATCAGTTCTGTCTGAAGGAATAAAAGCCCTTGTGAGTATTAGTTGTCTGGAGCATTGCGTAGTAACATTCTGTTTTGATGTTAGTCTAGACATCAAAACTTACTACAATGTGAAATCAAGTTTATGGGGAAGAGCAACAAAAAATTGTATAGAAAAACCCAAAATAATAATATAAGAGCCCTTTCTTCGTGGTGAGGAGAAAGCGATGAAATAGCCGGGCAAATGATTGACTCTAATGTGAATGGCTCCAGCTGGCGCACTCAATAAACTGTTGAGAAGAAACGGTGAGAAAAGTTGAAGTGGCGCACATTTCACAGAGCTGCTCTCCGCAATTTTTTTTATGTAACAAAAGGAACAAGAAAAGAATGAAAGTGGATCTAAGTAATACTTAAAAGCAAAAAATATATAGTATGGACACACCAAAAGCAGCAATTGTAAGAAAAATAAGGTAAAAAAAATGAATAAAAGGGACCTTTACTAGAAATAAAAAAGTGAAAGTGAAGTGTGAAAGAGAGCGCGGAACACACAAGTCCTCCTTCTTCTCTTCTCGTCTTCAGATTACATCACATTATCCAGAAAAAGTTTGCTTCCGGGCAGATTTCTAAAGCACTCAAGCTCCTTTCTCGTCTGCTCTCACTCTCTTTCTGTTGACGTGAGAGAAATGTACAATTTCCCCTGAGTTATGGGTCGAATTGAAATTGAAATGTTGGCTCTGGCCACTATTGTACCCGCGTGGCTTTCACTCTCCGGGAGGGACTCACACGATCATCGTAATTCCCTTTTCCCTCTTAAGTCAACATGAAAGTCCCACTGGTTTGGCATTGATTGCCTGTCTATTGGAACTGTTTAGTTCCACTGGGAGTCTTTCTCCAGGTTCCTTGTCTCTGTCTGTTTCTGTATTCTTGTCTTTTTGCTGTCCACTGCATTTTCATTGGGACGCGATTTAGTACGAAACAAAGTAGGAACAATTTATTTATTTTGGTCTTTAGTCTTTTTTGCACTTTCATTTCCAAAATGGGTTTTTTTCAAGAACAACGAAGGTCATCAACAAAGTCAAACGTATAGATTTCGTATTCCCAAAGCTATCAAGAAATTAAATTATAAAGTGTATGGTGGCGCATAGTGTGGATGTGTACTGGAAAGTTAATGTAAACGGTCTCTAATTTCATTTGCACAATTATCCAATTTCAAAAGCTTTCAAGGCTTTAAATGCTAAAATTGATGTTCGCCCTTTTGAGAAAGCATGAATAGGGGAATATAAGGTTCAATATTATATTATTGTATTTTCTGAAATCATATCGTTTGCTTTTGCTCTTATCGCCGTTTTCGATTCGTAACTTTGAAGAGTGGCAGGAAAATGGAAGAGTGGATCATTCATGACATGACAATCAAATGACATTGTCCTTGAGGACCCTGACTCAGAAATTCAGTGAGGGAAAAGGCACACCTTTTACACTATATAACATGTATGTGTGTGCACTAAACTTGAAGTGGACAGGTTAGGAGGATAACGCTTAAGGCTTCAAAAGACGATCTTCTAAGCTACCACGAAAGAAAGTATAGAACCGTCGGCTAAAACCAATAATGGACCTTATGCGGCACTTACGCTCTATCTCACTCACATTCGGTCCCACTTTCCTCGGTTCGTTCGACATCATTTGGATTTGGAAATCTGTTTTTTTTCGTGTGACGTTGTCAAAGGCAACGCCGTGCTCAAGTCTGCGTCCTCGGCATCCTTCCGATAGTCTCCTTGTCTCTTTCTATCCACTCTTCTGCTGTCGACACACACGTAGGAAAGTGAGGCAAACATGTCACTCCGCACTTGAAGCTTGTCTCCCAATCCTAACTTTCACTCTGCTTTCTCCCCGCCCAACCAGTCGCCCTTTGACAAGGCTACCGGCTGCCACCATCCTGTTGCGCTCTCCTCTTGGACACAAAACACATTGATCATTTCATACAACCGTTTAACTGTACTCTATACTAACAAAGCACTTGACTCAAATTAATCGTCCAATTTCTCCCAACTCAAATCGTTATTTCACACCTGTCAATTAATCATTTTTTGTTCCATTTGAATGTGTGTGTGTGTGCCGTGTGAGTTGAGCTGAGGTGGAGTGCGACAACCTAAATGCATTATGAAGCGTAGTGCATTGTGTCGGCGTGAGACGAGCAGCAACAGTTGAGTCTGTCACGATATTCCGTTACCGCTTCACCCCTATACAAATGTTACAGTGTCGCTTCTCTTCGTATCTATTCTTGTATACTCTGCTGCTTTACAAATAATCATCTCAAGATATCAACATTCATTAAACGGATTACTATATAACAGTGCCACATCCTCATTCCATTATACTTGCCATTTACATATATATTTACCGTATGGAAAGATAAATGAGGAGCATTTTTGTATTTCATTGACACTTTCTCGAAAATGAACAAAGCACTTACACCATTGTGCTCATCTGAAAGAGAATACGATAAGGAAAAGAAATTGGTATCATACCATTTACTCGTTGAAGCTATTCATCCCCATTCTATTTGCTTTCCGAATCATCCGAGGAACTTTCTCCATTAAATTTTGAAAAAGCGCTTTTTTCATTCGTTTCAAGATAAACTTGATTCTTCTTTTCAAATCTAGGATGTTCTTAGCACGAAATTCATCCCCAGAAAATTCTCTTTTCAAAATGGC
>JABASF010000188.1:0-56927 GCA_019776145.1 Harlomillsia oculata | reverse complement strand
CAAAAACCCGAAAATATGGAGGAGACGAAAAATGAAAAACTAACAATTACAACACAGGAAGATTTTAAAAGTTACATTCATACCGTGCATTTTCAAATTGCTATCGTTCAATATCTCAACGAATTCATTTTAGTTTATGCAAATTGTTGAGCAAAATTCTTCAATTGATGACATTTATGCTCTAGAAAATTAACAAATTAATCAACATCAATAATTTAACACAAAAAACATGATTAAACACGAATTACGGATATAACAAAAACATATATTATAACAAAACAATTTAGGATTAATGTGCAACAAAAACAATCGCATACACAGCATTAGACAGGTAACAAAAATACACTCTCGATTCAACCTAAAACTCAAAGTTTAGGTAAAATTAGGTCAAAGGTCAACTAGAATTAAACTAGAATTAACTCTACAACATTAAACACAGTTGCATCGTAAGTGTGTTGTGCACTTTTATGTATAGCGCACAATATATTTTTAACATTACTTACTTACTTACACACTAATTAATTAAACATTAAGTAAATTGTCATTTGCATTTTTCATTTCCGTTTTTTTGAGAGTACTCACAAACACAGAGGATTTCTTCAATAGTCGTCCAAAAAATAGTCAATAAAGGTCAAAGGTCAATCAGAAAACATAGCCTATACATATTATTTGCTTCCGAAAAAATGGTAAAAGTATAGTTTGATAGTAATAAAATTGTGATGTAAACGATCCACCATAATTATTTTGTCTGCTCCCGAAAACTTAAATTAAATCATTAACGTCTGTCGTTCAAAATTACAAGGAAAAGAAAGTTTGTTTTTGGAAAAGTTTACAAATGTCTATTGTCATTTTTTTCTCTGTGCCAAAGTGTGTACAATCAAATATTTATGTTTTATAGCCTTTTCACTTTGCTTTGCCGTTGCCTAATTGTAATTAAATAGCACTTAACAAAAACATTTTTTTGAAAGAATTTTTTAAGTTTTTAGAAGATTTGTGAAAAGAAATTCTTATACAACGCAATTTGTTTGAACAATTTTATATTATTAGAATGATCCACGATTTAAAAATATAATTCCTTTCACCGATGTCAGTGCAGTAAAATTACAATTAACCATTACAAAAAATAGAAATTCCACTCAATTAAATTGCTAAAGTGTCCAGTTACAAGTTGGGAATGTCTGAACACACGTAACGTGCTTTACAATCTCCTCCAGAGGAACGGAAGCTGACAGCATCTTGAAGTCCGCTCACAACCTTTTCATACTTGGGATTGTAGGAAACGTATCTGTGGAAAGAAAGAGGTAAACGATCATTTTATTTAGTAGAATTTGTGAAATGTAAATTGGAGATTAATGCAGATTGAAGAATGCATATTTATAGTAGTAGTTTGATGTCAGGTCATTAAATTCACGCCGTGCCGGCCATCGGCGGTTTTTCTCACAGACAAGCCATAATATGTGAATCTGTCTGTATGAATTAGTATGCAAAAGAGGTAAAGGGTTTTGATAAGGTTGGGCTTCAGGTGTGAGAAGAGACGGAGGAGTGCCCTACTTTGGCAACAATCAGGTCCAACATGAAGATCCGTGAAATGATGATGAAGAAGACGAAGATGAACATACAGCAAATAGCAAACAGTACTAGCACTAACACTACTGTGAGATTTTGACTTTATAGAAGTTAGTCTTTCTGAACCTGGCCTGAGCTGAGCGACTCAAGATTTTTGCTTGGTTTGTCTTGGCTTGCAAAAGACAGCAAGTCTCGGGCCACTTGGGGCACCGTTACTTTCCACTCTCAGACGAGTAAGAAAGAAGACCTCGTCGACTTTGGCAGGTTTTTCAGCACTTTTCGCATTCCCTGCGACCAAAACTGTATGAAATGTACACTTCGTACTTCTCATTCTTGTATTTCTTTGTGCACTTTGACTGGGTCTGGGTTGGGTTCACAAATCCCTGCCCCGCAACATCTTCACCTCAAACATCCAACCTCATTTGACTATTTACTCATCTCTTTTTCATCTTCGAGGAATAACTCAATTAAGGTAGAAAAAAGGTCCAAATATTATGGATTCCTCCTTTTGGCCTGATTCAAGAAGGATTTTCAATTCTAACAAGCATAAACATGTTACATATCTCTTTTGATGTTCAATAGCTCTGTCTGTGGCAGAAGGTACGACTTCCGGTTTAACTCTGAATGCTCTGCTCAGGCAGTCAAGACAATTTAATAAACGCATGGGAATGAGCGAACGAAAACTAACTCTATGGTTTCTGATGTGTTTGTACGGAAATGAGACAGTGTAGAGCGTACGTGGATTCACCGGATGTGGAAGACACAATCGACTTCATTGCCAGAGTCACTTACGCTGTTTTACTACTACTGCGAAATATCATTTTGCAAAACATGTAACATAACTTGGGAGGACGACGTATCGTTTTGTAGAACATGGAGTAATCCACGTTACACATATTACGTGAGAAACACGCATATCGTATATTCGCGAATATGTAGGACTGGAGGAAACAGTCATTTTTTTGTGTTTTCATGTCGCAGCAATGTAAGAATTATTAGGTAAATCCTATAAAGAGTTTTGAAAATGTACTTCATCATGATTGCCTTTTCAAAAAAGGGCTAAAAAAGATTCAACTGGGCCTAATTTGCATAGAATCGTTTAAAATTTGGGACAGAATGAGAAATGACACTGTCTGCGTAAAGGCAAAACGACAACAGCAAGTGCATATAAAGTTGACCTGAGAATGACGCTGATGCTGACCCTCTCTCAGACTCGGAACGAAGGTGCATAACCACAACATAATTTGCAAAAAGGAATATGGAAGAGTATCAGAAAAAACGATGAGCACTATGAGCTACGAGCTATGAACTTGTTCACCGACTTTTTTTCCTTGACTTTTTGGCCACAATAAGGATTACAGAAGAAGAGAAGAGACATGCTGTTGAATCAACTTATGGCTTGGTAAAGTACACAAAAGTTGGCATAAGGCACGAAGGCGAAGGGAAAGCTGAGTGTGTGTCGCTAACATTTATTCATCTACTCGTTCTCATCCTTCGTTGTAGTCGGCAGATGCTAACTTGAGCGCAAATGCTCATTGTCCCAATGTCATCGTCATGAGCACAAATTAGTCAAGAGACAAATGGAAAGTAGTAGTTTAATGGAATTGTCATCGTCTCATGTGCAAATAAAATCCGGTGGCCCTCGTTATTATAACATTAATTTGGAGATTTTTTTTGGTTGATGTATTTTGATATGGAAAGTGAGTCAAAAAAGCGTAGAGACGAAGATTACGAGACAAACACTAAGAAAACAACAAGAACAACAACTTGTTGAGGAATGGAAAGCGTGGTCGTCGACATTGTCATCAACCAAAAAGTCGTCACCTTAGACAATTCAAAGTTGACAATGCAATACAGTTACTATTGCACAATACGATACAAGAATTATATCGTTACAATTTACAATTCAGGAGAAAAGACGTTTTGTGAGTCTTGTGCTCTCAGCTCTGTGCCTATGACATTGAGCCTCACCCTTTGGAACAATTGTCGCTGATACTTAATATGGATACGTTTTTTGCAAAGTGCGTGTATGCACAGACATTTTTGTTGAATTGGCAATAAATGGTCAAGTGCCGTTCGGCCTGATTTAAGTAAGAAGTGACTGACTAAGATAAGACTAGCGACAAAGACAACGTATAACGTAACCATACTGGCCCATAGCCAGAGGGATCAAGCATAAGACAAGAGTCTGAGCCAGTTTCACTCTGACGAAGATGACGATGGAATTCCTACGTTGCGTTGTTTGTTGTTCCTATACCAGGCAAAGCGTTGGTGTAGTTGTTGGCGATTTGGTGGTCATCGTGATCGTCGTAGGAGAAGAATGGTGCAACTCGGTTACATGAGTTGCAACAAACCTCGAGTTTTTTGGGGTTGGCTCATCCTTCGGCGAAAAGTGGCCAAGCCGGCTTTTCCAGAGGGCTTGCACTGTGAGTGAGCAGGAAGACTGACCCTAACGGACTCTCCGGTGCACAGGGACACACAAAGTAGGCTCAGCTCATCTATTGCTTCAACCCCGTCGTCCCAAAACCAATCTTGTCTCAATTCCTCGTCCATTCCCTTACCATTACAATCCTGCTTCTTTATAAACCTACTATGAGTAACCTGTGACTACTATGGATTACACAAAAATCTACCTTGTTCTTTTTTATCATTCACAGAGTAAATATTTCCCATTGAATGCATCATTGCATAGCATGGCATGACATGGCCCACTGAATCAAAATCACTATTGCAAAATCTGTTACCAATGAATCACCGTATACGGAAAAAGGGAAGCCGACCGGATACAAATGTAGAGTCAAATGAAATGAAACACTCAATAATCGAGACAAGTCAAAGTCAACAAAAACGCAACGTTTACAAAATGAGGAAAAGGACGGAAGACGGTAAGAATAAGTAAGAACAGCGCAATGGTCGGTCATGAGGCGTGTGGCTTCAAAAATGGGACAGTAGAACATGAGGAACGAAACTGAACTCTCGTTAATTCCTTCTGTCCGATTCCGCTGATTGTTCATTAGCTAATGGGTAGGTGCGGTGCAGTCACACCGTGAGAAATCTCATGCTCAACACACTCACAATATGACGAGATAACATTGACCACAACGTACACTTGACCTAACTACACAATGAAGAATAAAACTGATGGACATTATCATTACAAAGACTGACTGACTGACATTTTTTGTAATGTGTTAATACAACAGTCATGTGCAACGCATTTTTGTGGGTCTCGAGGCTGGGAATTCAAAGGATGTGTGAGAATTGACCGGGTTTTTTACAGGAAAACGGGAAGAATGTTTGACGATGTGCGTACTACAAGTAAAGCATATAAAAACGCGATTTAAACTCACTTTTTGGCGAATTTGGCTCCTTTCATGATAAGCTTGGACGCGTTCAAATAGTCTTTAGCTTTAGAAGGATCCTCACAAGCGACGCGGTACATGCACTCGTAATTGTCGTTTTGAGTAGCTCCAAGAATGTACGTCATCATCAAGAGCAATTCTCCTTGGGTCATGAAAGGTTTGGAGGAAGAGGTCAAACTTCGCCCGTGCCATCCGTCACCGTGACCGCCGCCGTGACCGCCCTTGAAACTGACTCCGCCAAAGTAGAAGAGACCAATTCCGAAAATGATAGCTTTCAAAACTACCAGGATGAGAAGATTGGTCAAATTGAGCGTGAGCACTTCTGACGTTGAATGTGAACGAGCAAGGGCCGTCACTGTCTTCAGAATTGCTCTTGGAATATCCTTTTCTTGACCTGAAATGGTGTTTGTGGTCACTTGAGGATTCGTATCCAAAGAGCGAGACTGAAGGGTATCTTGAGGAACGCTAGAACGCACTAATTTCCTTCGTGATCCCACTTTCGGGGATGCAGCCAGGGTACACGTGAGGAAACACAGGGCCACTACCAAAAGGGCCAGTCTGCTTAGTCTTCCAATCATTTTAGAATCTGTTCAGAATACAAATCTTTTAACACCTTTCAATTCAATTCAAACATTAAATAAAATACATTCAATAAATATTCCCACAGCTTTATTGGTGATCGGGTACGTAGTCAATGCAAGAGTTGAACAAAGTAAATGTGAAAAGCAATGCCACCGTTCATTCCTGCCTAATTCATTCGTAGACAGACGCCTTACTATCGAGACGGTTCGTGCAAAAACTATAGTCTGCACCAATTTCGTAGCAAAAATTATGGATAACGTACCTGGTAATTTTAAGATGAATCCAGTACAAATCACTGACACTGGACACTGAAAAAGTGTGAAAATCACACGTTTTTAGGAAGACAAGTTGAGAAAAAAGTGTTGTTCGCTGCTAAGTCAGTGGGGAGATGGGCCAGTTTTGCTGTGGACAACAGCAAGTATGAGGAACTGCGAGGACACGACACGACTGAACTCGGCGAGTCGCACAGGTCGGGACACGAACAAGAGACCCACAGACCGGTTTCTGCTCTCTCGCCAACAACCTTTGTTGTTGTTAATTGCAGTCGTCCCACTCTACACCAAAAAGTACTGCGGGAACATCGACATCGACAACGCTGGCTACGCTACGACTCAACTCGCCCCGTGTGCCCCTGACCATTTACTCGTCCCTTGGCAATGGACTTGCCAAAGGAAGTCCTTCCCTCATAAATACTTTGACTCATTCATTCATTCATTCATTCAAACATTCGCCTTATTCGTAGATCCCTTGAAAGATTCATTTTCCCTCCTTTCAGGATGTCAAGGTACCGAGTGTGTCTGTGGAGTAATAAAAATAATGCATTTAACATTTAACTTACTAAAGCGCATTTCACAAGCTCCCGTCTGAGCCCCTGTGTGAGCGTAGGAAAATCAATTCGCCATTCTTTCTCAACTCTCAGCTCTCTGCACTTTTACTTTGACTACTTTTACTCCACGACCCCAGACCCCACTCAATTTTTTGGGTACTAATAATAATTACACTCAGTTTTTTGAAGTTTTATATTAGTTCAAAGCTTGATGCTGTTTCGTCGCTACTCCCCACCCAGACTCCCCACTTGAAAATAAGGTAGAAACGTAGAAAGACGCACTACAGAACGAGAGTGAGAGCAATTAGACTTCCAAGCACAAAATGTCACAGGTGAAGAATCACACAACAACACGTAATTACGATTAGAAGACGATGAGAGTCTTTTTTTGGGTGCGGTTTTCCATTCTACGCCCATAACATGCGACAGAGTTTTGGAAGACACGCGAAACAATTTCACTATTCTTTTTAGACTTTGAAAGGGTTCAAGTTGACGGGTCACGTGAAGTGCTGTTGTCTTGTCACGACAAATTGCCATTGTGACCACTTATCGTCATCTATGTAATCCATTAGTGACAAAAGTCAGGTTCACCGTCCATGACGTAGAGAACGAAAGTTGTTCTCTTCTTAATAATGTGTTTCAAATAAACCCAAACTGCCGACATCATCCGGCACCAACAGCAGAACAACATCATCATCAACAATATAATAAGACAAACATTCTTAATGTACCGTACCACACGCATAACATATTTATGTACAACCTAACCTGCAACTGCAAACTGCGACATATAATGTACAATGTACAATGATTAAATCGTAATCAAAATCGTAATGGTAATGATGATGAGTCATGATTAGTAATTGTCATATTATTGTCGAATTGTTTGTTTTCAAGTTTGCACTTGAATAGAAATTCATGAACAGATTCTGAATTCAAAATTTTCATAAGGCACGCATGCATGGACGAGATGGAAAAACAAACACAGGAACGAGAAAGTGAATTTTTTGGCAGACGAGAATATCCAGTTTGTCCGTGCAAAAAGTACTAATTTCCGTAAAGGTGATTTATGGCATTTCCCTATTCAAGATTGCACATTTTGGCATTTAATCTGAAGTTTTTTGGAATACTTGATTTCTTGAAAAACAAAAGCTTGTTTTTTCAATGCAGTGAAAAGAGGAGATGAGTCTAGTTTGTTTGGATGGAATCAAGTTTCCCTCACAATTGTGTGATGGAAGACACGACTAATTTGATACAAAGTATGGGCATTTGAGAAATGCGATGGGCATAGTCGTGTCATGTCATGAGTCGTCTTCATGACCCACTGGCGAAAATCACACTTGCTAACAGCCATAGCGAAATGCGAAAACAGCAGCAGCAGCAAACAACAAAAGTTGCGTCGTCGTCGTCGGATGCATAAAATGCTTCAGAAGACTCGTTCAAAAAATAATGCCAGCAATGATCAAAATGCAAATGGACAAACGAGGCACTAATTGCCTCAGCTTTTATGCAAACGAGTCGTTTGGAATTGGTAAAAGATTGGCACATGTGACGATTTAGAAGAGAGCTAGACTTCGAATCGATATTCAAAATCTTTGATAAAGACGATCGAAGCAGGCGACTGAATGGACAATTCGACAACAACATAAGGCGAGATCACATGAAATCGGCGCACTTGAGTTGATCACGACTTGCCCTTTGATTGTTCATGGCTCATAAATTTCCAATGCACCTCCTTTTTGTCTCGTTCTGATTTTCCTTTCCATGTCGGACAATCGGATACAGCAGATGACATGTCCTTTTTGTCATTCGTGAAAGCCGCGACGACCCATTCTTAAATTGGCATCGAAAATTATGCAAATTGCACATTTTTACGAGGCCATTTCACTCCGGGCTGTAAAATACGCAGGAGTCGTAAAAATCAATTGACAAAAGCTTTCCGGCGTCATTTTTGTGTACTGCAAAATCTGCAAAAGATTCCGATGATCTCCAACTCACTTTATAACTCTTTTGCACTTTCGCAAACCGTACCGCACTGCTATTTTTATGACTTTATGCATGTTATCCATTCTACAAGGTGCCATGACCATGACTCTGTGACATGTGATAAATGACCGATACGACCAATAAGCCGCCCCTTCCATCATGAAGGAAAACTATTTCTGCTCATTTTAATGATTCAATTCATTTAACCATGACAAGATGGGAATTTTGAGAGACGTCACAGATTTTAATACTAGTTAATTCAGTTAATTCGCTCGACACCGTGACTAAATGACCCTTTCCCTTCACCTTATTAACCAGTGACCTTTCAGTCAATAAAAATGAACCATTGTGCTAAAATTGTGATGTCCTCATCGTCTTCTCATCTTCTCTTCCCCTCTCTCCTTTTCGCGGTCAACTTCTGACGACTTCTTTCTTTGTTGCTTCGGTTTTGTTGCAGTGCATTGTCGAAAATACTTCTTTTTATCAGACACAGTAATACGCATCATGCGTTACGAATTGCAATACAGTCGTAACTCGTAAGTTGCAAACCGCGCCGTCCGAAAACCACGAGAGAGAAGAGGAATGTGGAATGTGGTTCAGTAGGTTCAAATCTTATCGAAAGCAAGTACAAAAAATGTACTCCGTCATCTCCTCATCATCATCACGGTTCTGATATTCTTAAACATCCGCTTGTGATCATTGATCGCACATCGCAAACACAATGTCACCATTTCCTTTCCCGGAACTAAAAACAAAAGCGATTAATATATTCAGCATTTAAAATGAAATTCAGCAGCATTCAGCATTTGGAGACCTTCATTTCGACGAAAGATATCTAATTAAGTCGTCAGCTCAAAGTTAAGCAGACGAGGAGCAGTTGAGTTTGCAAATCGGGAGAGAAAAATGCACCTGTTCTCAACCTGCTTTGCGGGTCATCTCCTCGTCTCACATGAGCAAAGCTTTAATAACGGGATTCATACGCAACGCATCTTTTCTGTTACAGTCAAATCATGCAAATCCTCATTCGCCCCAAGTTGACTTTTTCTTCTGTGATCATTTTTGCGAAAGTTTTTTGGTTTTTTACGAATGAATGAATACGACACGTTAAAATGAATTTTTTTGAATATTACTTGGCTTCAGGTGAAAGAGATGAGTTTGGACATTCGCCGTCGTCCACGATGGTCTTCAGTTGTTGTCAACAATGAATATTTTTGATCTTTGTTTTGGGTAGAACTTGGTTATGAAGACGTTTGACCAGTTTACTTGCGGTCAGTGCCCCAGTGTTCCCCTAGGGAAAGGTGGCGAGTGGTCCCGTCCCAACAAACACTATAACTAACAAGCATCATAGAAGATTCATCCCTGTGCTGACCATTGCAGGTCAATTAGGTGCAACAATGTCAGTCATCATCATTGACATCAATGAAGACAAATTATCTCACTCAATTGCATCAATGACTGTTTATTTTATAACACACACTTTAGTACAAACTCGGTTTTAACGCACTCACGAATGTCTTCAGTGATGATGATAGTGACGATTTGAACGAGTGACCTACTCAAGTCGCTGTTGTTTAAAAATGAGTCTTGTTGAATATAACATTCTTGACGATTGCATTGGTGACAAATATTCCATTGTATGCGTTTGTCAGTCAAGTTCAAAGTTAAACGGGCAGTCAAAAGTCAAAGAGAACACAAGTGGAACACACTTGTCAATTGCATAGCATTAAATTGCAAATGAGCAGAAGGAAAGATGAATATTTCGATGGAACTCGGGCAAAAATTCCCACGCGTGCATAAATGACATGTCGTCGTGGCCCTCTTCGTCGTCAACTGTGCAAAAAGGTCAATTTGACTCATGAACTTGCACTTCCTCGTTTAATTGCCCAGGTGCACAAAATATTACCATCATAATGAATCCTTTTCAAAACTGCTTTTATGTAGAAAACAAGACATAGTCTAAGCAAAGTATATATATATATATATATATATATATATATAATATAAGTAATAATTTTGCATTCTTTGGGGAAAAACCATGCATACATACCGAAGAAGAAACCTATTGCATTATTACTACACACGTAGAGAAAGTTTTGATGGCCAAAATGACTCATTACAGTGTAGAGTTTTGTCTTGGATGTAACAACAATGTCAAGTCACACAGGGAGGCAAGAAAGACTTGATTTCACTCTCCTCGATGCGAGAGGACCAACTCGTGAGTGGATTCCAATCAACAAAGGCGCATCCCTTGTGAAAGCGAATGTTGTGTGTTTATGGTTGAATTTTCGTATGCCGCCGATGATTGTTGTTGTTGCCAAAAACGATGAGTTTGGTTAGCTCACAAGATCTTAACTTTAACATGATCATTGATCCCTACACACGAGGCAAGGAACCAAGCACCCAAACCTAAAATCCTCATCCTTATCCTTCCATGTCATGTCAACAATGTCAAGATCCTCAAGAATAAGGAAATACTATGCGACCGGAAAGATAAAATTCCCAATGGCCAAAGTACCCAAAAGTTGCCAATGACTAAAAAACCATTATGCCATTGCCATTGCCATGTGCTGAAGATGACGATGATGCTGAAGTTGAATATATGACTTATACGAGTAACAACAAGTTGTTGTTATGCGGGCCGCCTTCATATTCTGGTTACATTGCACTTGATATGGGAAAGCGATCTTCTCAATTATGTAGATTATACGTACTACACCTCAAATTTCACTTTCAGGACGAGCAGGTGGACATGTGAATTTTTTAGAGGAAGATGATGCGGCTCCTTCACCTTCCTTCCATTTTGGCAATATGACCAAAGGGTGCGTAGTATGTAACGACGAAAAATACTCTCATGTAACAATCGTAATTTGCGATTTCAAAAGAAAAAGTTTAGCGGTTGCATTTTCTGATGTGCAAATGAGCTACAGAAATTTTTTAGATGAAATCGCCATATATCGATGGAATCCGCAAAACGAGCCATATTTATTGTTCTGATGAAATTCCCTCTTTTTTGCTTCTACAACAAACAAGGAAACAAACTAGTTGTTCAACATTCTTTCATGGTTTTCACTTCATACATTTTCTCTCTGCCATAACGTTATTACGTAGTTATCGTTTTCCATTAACGAAGTACACAAGAGTATAAGTGTATAATGACAAGGATTTAATCAAGTACTTATTAATTAAATTTCAATCAAATGCACTTTTTTGGACCTACACAACTTTCCTTGTTCTAATTATAGATTTGGAAGGGGGCGGTGTAAGACACAAAGGAAAAGTGCATTCAGAAACTAATTATTATTCATACATATTTTATTAGGATTATTCATGAGAAGCGTCGACCTGAAAAATTACCTTAGAACGAATTTCGCATACGTTGCAAATTAGAGAGACACTTTTCTTTTGACCGCGTATATGCCGTTTTAATTGCCATTTTCATTGTAAATTGAGTTGTCCTTGCGTGTGACAGAGAGCTATGCATATTTTTGTAATTACATTCGACTTTTTACACGAATTAAGTGTAATTTATAGGGTTTTGGTACAACATGCGTGTGCACAGTTCCGTATACATCATATTTTGGCAAGTTTACTGAACGTAGTCTTCGTAGCAGTAGAATGCTGAACAATGTTTCTTCTTAGCTGCTGTGATGGATTGGAAAATCCATGGATTTTTCGTCATGTCTTTTGAGAATCTAGAAAATTTAATCAATGATTTTTTAATGGTTTTAACTGAAGTGAACGAATTTATCCCGTTTGGTAGACATTTTTACCTTGTGTAAAGAAGGAGAAATGCTACCCGATCCTTAGCAGGCAATTCTTCTACTTGTATCAAATTTTTGCAAAAATGCTTTTGCAAGCATTGCGAATTTTTGACGATTTCATCTGCAGGCAGATATTTTTGTAAATCTTTCCGTATGTTCTCTGGAACATAAGCCCCTTGGAAAGGTAATTCATCGAAAAGAGAGTTGCCTTTGCTCGGATTGTGTTCTGGTTTCACATTCTGACGACCTGGAGCTTGGATGACCTGAGAGAGATTTGTGGCACATTTGAGCCATCGTTTAAAACCAGCATGTCCTAAAGTGTAGCTTGTAGTATGATTTTGAAAGTTGTCGACTGCATCTTTCAAACATTGTTCGAAAGGGTTTAGGTGACTGTCATCATTTTCATCCACGTCTCTTCGTCTTCGACCAATTGCCAACGGCATCATATACGCTGGAATAGCAGCCGCAGAAGATCCAGTTGCGGCGGCAGCGGCTGCAATTGGACTTGCAACTCGAGGAAGAAGAGTAAGAGCACTTAAAAGGAGGGCTCCGGTGTAAAATAAACTTCGGTAATTGGTTCTACTGTTTGAGTCCCTTAGTTGGTCACGAAGTGTGCTCCGAATGTCAGTCACTGAATCGTACAGTCTCTGTTCTCTTAAGATGTCTGAAAGAGCTGCAATAGTTTCAGGATTGAGTTGTCCACCTCCGGCCCCGCCGTAATAACGACTAAGTCCGGGAGGATAGGGATTTACATTTCTAAGTCCTCCGAGACCTCCAAAACCAGAACCACCAAGACCAAGACCACCGACACCTAATGATCTGTACCCTGGATTGTAAAGGTTTCCTCTACTAAATGGGCTGTACAATGGAGATGATCCATGAAAGTGTCGAGGACTGGCGGCTAAAGTCTGGATGTCACCCAAGGTCAAGTCGCCGTTGAGACCTCTGCTTTGGCTCAAGAGAAGAAAGTCAGCTAAAGCATTTCCATTCAGATTTGAATTGGCTCCACGAGTGTTTCCAAATAGAAGTCGATTAAGTTGATCTTCTCCTACTGTTGAACGATCAACTTCGCTTGCGCTACTTGTAACACTCAAGCTCCGTCCCGGTCCTCCATGGTATCCTTTTTTCTTGCCTTTGTTCCCCCACCCGTGTCCAGACGGAGCATCGGATTGCGGTGTGTCATTTGGTGGCGCTGGGGCATTGGAACTGATGGATTGAGTAATTGTAGGTACCTGAACCAATTCAGTAATTTGATGAGTCACAGGAATTGTTTGGTATGTAATTTCCGTCTTGTGAGATTCCGTTGGAGGTGGTGGTGGTGGTGGAGGCGGTGGGTCATTTTGTGGCGGAGGTCCGTACGATGGTGGTGGATTTGGCGGTGGTCCGTATGAAGGAGAAGGAGCATCAAATGAAGGAGGAGCTTGCCAAGAATCTCCAGACGATGTATCACCGAGATTAAACGACACTGATGAATGAAAGCCTTTTTGAGATGGCGGGGATAAAAATGTTCTTGAATTGAAATTGTCCCTGGTGTCATAATCCGAAAACGAGTCAGTAAAGGTTCGAGAATATTTGCCTCGGGAAGGCGGATAACCACCAGAACCTCCTTCATTTCCAGGTGATCCTCCACCACCTCCTTCGTTGCCACCGCCTCCTTCGTTTCCACCTCCACTATTGTCGGGATAACCACCACCTTGGTTTCCACCACCTCCTTCGTTGCCACCGCTTCCTCCTTGATTTCCCCCTCCTTGGTTTCCACCACCTCCATTGTTTCCACCGCTTCCTCCTTGATTTCCCCCTCCTTGGTTTCCACCACCTCCATTATTACCGCCGCCTCCGCCATGATTTCCTCCATGTCCTGGATGACCACCGCCTCCATGATTTCCACCGTGACCAGGGTGACCACCACCACCTCCATGATTTCCACCGTGTCCAGGGTGGCCACCACCTCCGTGATTTCCACCGTGTCCTGGATGACCACCACCGCCTCCATGATTTCCACCATGTCCAGGATGTCCGCCTCCTCCGTGATGTCCTCCACCACCTTGATTACTTCCACCTTCTTCAGGAGGAGGACCGTATGAATTTGATGGTGGGGGTCTATTATGACTATGGTGTCTTTGTCCATACGAATTTTGTCTATCATGAGAATTTCGATTGTTGTTGTTCAAATGATAATGATAATGGACTTCTTTACTGGAGAATCGTTCTGGTGGTGCGGGTGGTCCACCACCCAAATCCGTATTTTGTTCTGGAGGTTTCGAATTTGGGTGAGCGTAAACAATCACAGTTGAGCCACCGGATTTGGCAGAAGCGAATGGGAAAGCACCTTTAGACTTATCCTCATGTCCGGGTTCCCGATGTAAATGAACAATCTGAGGTCGCGAATTTTGTGAAGAGTAACCACTATTTCGAGAATAGCTTTCACCTTTCGCCGTGTAACTGTCTCTTGTTGGTGCTGTCAAAATCGGAAATGCTGTGACAATTGGAGTGCTTAATTGCCCAAATTGATGGGCCCTTAGAGAGTTCTGAAGTGCATTAGACAAAACAACAGGGTCCACATATTCAGAGTTGACAAAATGAACGTTTGTATCATCGTCAAGTCCAATGGGGGCGTAACGAGAATCCAAATCCGAATCCCTTGTGTTTCGAAGTGACATAGCTCCTTGATTAGGTAATTGGTCAAACAGCGACCGGACACTTGATTGCTTGGGGCTGTTGTTAGGAAGTACTACGGGTTTCTGTGAACTACCAGAAGTCACTATGGGAGTAGTGAATTGTGGTACAGGCACAGGCAGACGTGGACTTAAAGGTCTCTTCACTTTCACCAGTTTGCCCCGACGTAAAGGTGGGGGCATCGGAACCGACACCGACACTAAGGAAGAACCAGCAGGAGCCAGTGGAACACTGTAGACGGATCCTTTCTTCATAATTTCTAGTGGTACAGGCGGAGGAGCTACCAATAACTTTCCAGAAAATTGAGCCGATTTCACTATCGGTTTCAACTCAAGTTGAGGACGAGCCAAAGCCGGTGGTCCGACCGGGCCTAGTGCTCCACTATCAGGTAAATCGTCAAAAAGGGACCTGGGTTGAAGACAATGGATGCGCGTAGAAGAGCAAAGCACAAAAAGAACGTTAATAATTATAGAAATCTTCATTTCTGATGCAGAAAAGAGCTTCGAATTTCTATAATGTAGATTGAATGGAAGCTTGAGTGGAAATGAAAGAAAAAGGATGAATTTTGAGTACAGTGGACCACTGCCTTACATTTTCCCTTCCGTGGTGATTAAAATGATATGACTAATTTTGATTGGTGCATTACAAAGAGACAGCACTCAAAGAAGGATAAGCACCAGTCCTTTGTTAATTGACGGTGGCATTAATCCTCGCGAATGGGCTAATCGGAGCCTGTCCTATCGCCAAAGTCCATTAGTCCGATGGAATTGCCATGTAAGCCTCCGCGGATCAAAGTGGGTCAAACCTGATTGACTATAACAACAATAATACAACTTTTGCTTTGACACTTCTTGCTAGTGACTTTCCAGCGTGTCATTTGCTTTTCTTGCCAAGTTGACCAAATCGCATTACTATCACATCAAATGACTATTGGGTGCAATTGTAAATTGCAAGTTGAACGTGTCACCAAGAGCAGCAGCGTGAGCCAATAACGCTTTCACAACTGATACCCAAAATCTAAATTAATGCTATTATTTTCCTATAATGAACGTGACAGGGTAATTAAGTCCACATATCATCATCATTACCGAATAATTTTTTAAAATTGTTATTTCCACTGAAAACTCGAAAATGCACTTTATAACTTATATAACATAACAACTAAACAAATTAATTTACACCTAATGAATAATGTAAAGTTATATGTAAATATTTTATATACATCATTCACTGTGTGCGTTCGACGGATGACATGTTTCTTGTACGACACTGCGCGAGCGAGGTAACATTATAAATTGTAAACAGATCAATTGTTTCAACAGATGCCTTAACAGTGTGTGCATAGTCACATCATCCAAACCTTAAATTAATTAACATTACGATTAAAATCTCAGTTTTTAAGTAGTACATTTCATAAACAAGTAACAACTATGTACGTAACGTTATTACAACACTTCTTAAGGCACATTGACAAATTGACAAAGGCATCTCGTTTTGTACACGCAATGTCAAACTGATTGCGAATTCGGATAATGCAATTGCATACACTTGCAATTTAAGTCTGACTATATTATACTAAATTTTTCTAAACTTTCTATATGAACTGCAGACTAAATACACTAATAAACTATTACTGAACTAATCACAACGACTATTACCGAACGTATTTTTTAAGTATATG
Organism: Harlomillsia oculata; assembly: GCA_019776145.1. NCBI lineage: Eukaryota > Metazoa > Arthropoda > Collembola > Entomobryomorpha > Oncopoduridae > Harlomillsia > Harlomillsia oculata. Next base: position 40,487 of record JABASF010000188.1, on the reverse strand, counting down.
CGGCGCAACGTAGAGAGATTCAAACTTCAAACACAAATAATTACTTCATAAATAAATTATTATAAAATCATATCGTCACATTAGATTAAAAAATGAGTTGAAAGATAAAAGCTCAAGAACAATCAGAAATTAAGTGGATTAAAATCATTCTACAGTAAAATTGGCAATTTTGGCAGTCTTCTTCTTTTTAGAACATTTAACATTTGTTCATTTGGCTTGTCGGCCACAAAATGCTCTTTTCCATGTCAAGATTGTCTTGCGACTCCAAACCCAAACAACCAAGGCAGATCCAAATCCCAAATTAGAGATGTATCTACACAGCAAAACATAAATAAAATTAAATGATAACATGAATTCAACGAAATCACTCGTAAGAGAATTTATTTAACATTTGCCCTTATGCGTACTTACCGAACAAGAAGAACAATAAAGAGCATCTGGTTATTTCTGCGTGGAGATCGCAAGTAGGTGGACAAAACGCCCGATTGAGAAGTAGGTGTAGCCATGTAGAACAATGAACCAAGGAAGACGGCAGCTGGAACAGTATACAAAACGGAGAATACTCCAATTCGTGCCATAAGAATTTCCAAGCGAGCTGCTCCAGCTCGTACAGCTGCAGTCGTTAAATCCTGTTGGTGTTGGTGATCCCACAAAAGTGATCTTTGACCTGTCCCTGCGCCAGTGGAAATCATATCGCTGCCAGAGGTCACAGTGGAAGAACGTTTAATCTCTCGTCGTATACGGAATAATGCGAGGAAGCCCATAACAAAAAATAGGGTTCCGAAGCAAATCAAAACGACCAAAGGAATAAACCTGTACAAACAGTTTTCTCTCATTATACACTCAACATTAAATATAAAACTGACATGAAAGTAATAAATTACATGAAATAGAGTAGTTGCGGAGATCTCTGAAGACCTAATGAACATGGTCCAGCGAGCGGGTCGCCTTCAACATAGCCAAGAGCAACAGTAGCCATCGTCAAAAATGCGGACACTCCCCAGGCTGCCAAGTGAAAATAGAGAGAGTAGGCTGCGATTGCTTCGCCGCCCCATTTGAGTCCGGCGGAGAGATACCACGTCAAGGACAATAGAACCCACCTAATTTGGAAAAAAGCCATTAGTCACCTATGTTTCTGTGTCCAAGCGGCACTTTCATCTAAATGATACACAAATGAGGACGCAAACCGGCGCGACGCTTTCAACTTACCAGATGTGCGATGCGAAAGTGCAGAAGTATGTAAACATGAACAACAGTGTACATGGAGCTGACCCGGGACCGAATACGATGAATCCATCAGTACAGTTTATGTCAGCATACCAAATTGCCTATTATTTAAGCCAAACAGTAAAAATATACAAATCATGGGTGATTTATGATCAGCAACTAATAATAAATGTATAAAAAATAACACAAAATTACTCCAATAATGTAGCAAACGGCCAACGCAGCGTAACACACTGCCAAGTGAACTATGGCTCTTTCTGGGTATTGGAAGCGGGTCGGGTCCAAAATGGCAGTGATAATAGTAAACAATGACGATAACAAAGTTGTGGCTCCTACGACACTCACGACGATAGCAGCCCAATGTTTTTGTTGCGCTGTGAAAATGGAACAAGGTGGTCCACAATCATGGAGTTCCGATCCGATTGAATGATCCGGAATGTGCCAGTCGACCGGACACTGCAGCTCCTTACGAAGTTCTGCGTAATGAACAAAACAGCATAATAAAAAAAGTTACAAAACAGTTTCCGTTTAAGTTTCGTGAACTAAATTGTGGGATTTGGAGTTTGCATTCTGAGCACAACCAGAAACGGAAAGATGAACCGTGTAATTAGACAAGTAATGAAATTCATACCATTCGAAGGTGCTGATTTAAAACGAGGGTCGCTGCTCCCAGGTTTCCACTGCAGGTCAGTAGCATTAAATGTCGTGCCAGGGCCAATAGCATTGGTAGGAACTCCTGGAAAGTCATGGGTGTTCCCTGGAGGGATATCGCCGTTGACACAAAGCTCATGCTGCGGAGGAAAACGGGCACAATCCAAATTGTCTGGCCATGGGAAACCAAACGTTTGCATTACATGCTCACAACCTTGACGAGCCGTTTCACAAAGAGAACGACAAGGAGGTAGCGCCTGAAACCAACAATTCCATTGCATTATTCTCATTAGAATCTTCTTTTCAGTTTCATCATCCGTGCGAAATCTCCCTTCTCCTGTAACTCAAACTCCTTATTCAGAGTACACAGCAGATTCTTAACGATTTCGTGTCATTGTCATGCAATGCATCACAATTCGAATGAAACCTTTTCGTGTATTGTCGACGACAACACAATGTCAACGACTACAAGCGTACTTGTAAAGTGTCAACAACAACCGTCCTGACTAAATGTAATGAGCATCAAATTATGATCGTGATACTTCATTGGCTCCCACAACACAACTATTAAGTCTTAAGTCACTCAAATGTACATGTGTGAATAAAATCAGCTTATATAACTCTGAAAACTCAATATCAATTCGATTCCATTCCGGTCAGTTTCTCGACGAGACAGTCTAACACTGAGTGATATCCCACGTTTTTCTGGCTGTAACGTAAAGCCCACACGGTCCCGTCAGGAAGTCGTTCATATCGTGTGGGTTAATTTTAAACCAGTTTTTGACACTCGTGAACAAGCGCGAGTACTTACAATTAGTACGCAAAGAAAACCAAACTATACTTTTGTGTGAGCCAAACGTACAAGTTTTGCGAATCCTACATGCGTACGAACGAACGGTGGTGTGGGAACGTGAGACGACGTAATCAGGAGCCCGTGTGCAAGTTCCCGTACAGGAACTTTGGTTCTTTCTGACTTTCGTACCTTTTGTACTAGGATTGTTACGATTGCTAAGCACAATCTCCCATCACGCGTAATCATAAACATTAAGCAACATCACGATGCCTCTAACGCATGCAATAAAACATCTTCCTATACAAAAGGATACCATTTCTTCGTTCATTTGTCATTTGAGCAGTTTGTAAATGTGCACTGCTCACAGGAGTCAATAACAGTCATTCTTTGAAAACCTGTAGTTACTCTGCAAGACGGAGACGAGAATTGCATTTACATTTGTGCACCTACAGCAATTTACTACTGGTTTGAGTCGATAATCGCTCCGTTACCGCCTCACAGTCATTAATAATTCGGTGATTGGAACGCCTCAAAAGATTCCCCCACTTGCCAAGTGAGTCGAGTTGAAAGAGACAAAAGCTTAATTAAAATTAGCGAGTGACAAGACAAATGATCAAAGTGGCTCATTTACCTCGTGAAGAATGTTGCAAACTGGGGCGAACAAAGCGCACAAAAAAATCTTCAAAGCTGGACTACACCGCACCTAAACGAGTACAAAAAAGTAAACATCTAATAAATTATCTGAGTCAACAATGCGCTCTCGAAATCAATTAAAATGCAAAGAAAAGAATAAAAGAGTCATAAAAGTCAGGCTACTCACTCATCAATTTAATATTAATTAAATAATAAAGACTTTTGAGTTCTAAATGATTATGATACCTTGACTAGGGCGTAGTATTGATGCACTTCATAGCCCGCCTCCTCTTGTGTGGCATGACCCATCAAATTCGGCAAGAAAGTATCATTGTACGGCATTTCCTTACACATTGGAATCGTAATAGGTTCACATCGACCTCCTTGTGTTTTACCATTCGTCGCGTCATGATGACTAAAATCAATATCTGTTGATCTACCGGACACACTAGTCGTCACGGCATGATGGACCACCATCAACAACAGAAGACCAACTCCAATAAGAAAGATGACGGAATCGTGCTTCATTTTCATCCTCATATTGTTTTGGTACTTCTCTTCACACCAGGCCCAACTGGCGTATCGTTAGCTGTCTAATTAGGTGTAGTCTCAGTGTCCGCCTAGTCCGAAGGCTATCCCGCAGTGCTCTTCTCCATTGTGAGCACGTCCGCCAGTCCTCATCAATTTGAATATGCACGAGGGGTCACGTTCTTCTCGACCTGCAAGAATGCAAATAGACACCGTAAGGTATTAAATGAGACTATGATAAGTTGCTCACCTAAGGCACTACATCAAAATGTATATTTCTTTAGAACTTAATATATTCCGATTTCAAAACACTTGGTTATGTGAAAAGTGCAAAGAAGGAGAAAGGGGCTGTCGTGACAAAAATTAGATTATGCTTTTAATCGCCCTATGCCATACCAGGCAAAATGTGTTCCATTCCAACTCCCAACAAAAAACAATGGATTTCAATGGAACCATTGTGAATTGTAAGTCTTCTCGTTCTCATCTCTGTCTACTATACGACGGCAAGAGATAGTGCAGAAACATGAACTCCTAAAAGACGAGACCGAGACGCAGAAATCTTTTTGTTCTTTCGAGTTCCATAAAGATTGCATTTGCACACCCCTTCACAACTCCAAAAGGAATGCCTTCTGTGCCACACTGTTTATTGAACAAGAAGATTTGCAAGCTCTCTTGTCTGTCTCTTGTATGTTGTATGTCCACTTTAGATCTTAGATGACCCTACATGCTTATACTGTGGAGGAGTTCTCCGAATTACAACTTCAACAATGGATGCTATTGTTCTTTTAAAAAATAATCTACTTCAAATACAGAGCAGAGCAAGAAAAATGGTTTCATGTGAAAATGTGACACTTTTTGCGAAACTGCTTATCTATGCTTGTACAGTCAAAACGCGTCAAAGTACATAAACCTCCACCTCCAGAGGAATTGGGCATAAGCTTATCTGTGTACAATTAAAATTTAAATGTCACATCTCCTATTGAATTTGCTGCAATGGCATTATTTCAAAACCCAAGTATAATGTAATAAGTTGTTACTTTGTTACGTTACGTATGTATAGCACAGGAGTGCCAATGACACTGTAGTACATATGGAGATCGATTTTGCAGGTTCTCTGAAAGATCTACAAGTCTAAAACTACAATACAATACAAGTGCAACAAGTGTCCCCCACCCCAATCCAACATTCCTTCAGTCTTAACAAAGTATGCACTTAATTTTGATGATACCTGATAGTATGCATTCTTACAGAACGTTAACGTTCCGAATAAATAAACAGTTGTACAAACATAACACAATGTGAAATGTGATTCAACAACAATAAATAACAAATATTGACGTCAGACAACAACCGGAAATGAGGGTCTAACTGAATCAGCAATGTCGTCACTCGTCATCATATACAGCAAATAACAATAAAAAAGTACTTTAAAAACTAAAGTTCCGTTAAACTCTTAAAGCTTGCTCAAGAAGTAAATAAAAATCGTAATTAATCACCTCGTCACTCGTCCGCTGGCATTCCCCTTCTTGTCCACAAAAAAATGGTGTTCAAACGAAGCCGTGTCGTTCGTTTCCACAAAAAATTCCAATAAACTGTTCCTCATCACATCTTGTTCACCAGTGACACAAGTTGTGCTTACGTGAGTCGAAAACTGGCAAAAGCTCGAATGCGACTGACGACGACGAGACGAATCCTCCAACACTTCCAAAACTGCAAATCTCGTATAATTTTGTAATCACAAGTGCTCCAATTTGAATCACAACTTCACAACACAACACAGTAAGAAAAGTGTAACAATAAACAAAGTTACTGATTCACTAAAATACCACCGAAATTAATTTCAAAACACTCGTATTATGTTCGATCAATGATAGAACTTAACACAGTTATCAGAATGCTTCGCGCATGATTGAATTACAAAATAATTGAAGTAGTAATAAAACCGAAAAGGAGGTCCCCTCTCTGGAATAATAAATTACAAAACTATAATAACGTAAAATATAATGAAATAAAAACAATAATCTAATTCGGACTCCGGCCAAAACAAACGCACACACTTGGCCAAGTCGAAAACTGGACTGGTTTGTATTTGCTTGCTTTCGTTCCTCTCAATTCTCAAAGCTATGCACAATGGAGAATCGGCATTTGGCTCCTTTGAGGAAAGAAACGTGTGAAATTTTATGGTACTCAGGGGACTTTAACATTCCTAATTTTAGAAAGGAGAAAGTAAGAGAAAGCATGTTAAACGGTTCTGAAATTATAAAGTTGGTAAATTAAAATGGTGAATTTTTGAGAATATTTTAAACGGTGAAACTGAGATTGTGAGGATTTGTGCAGAGGTACAAGGTAAATATTCAGGCTTGCCACTTGCCAGCATAATAACAGAACAGAGCACAACTTCACAAGCAAAGCACAGTGCATTGGGTTTGAAAGGGTTGACGCTTCTGACTTGGAAGCCTGAGGCGATCATTATCATTAGACGAGTCAGTTCAGTTTCAAGTCTCATTTTTTATTAAGCATTGCACCTGGCTCAAGAGGCTCAAGGAGAAGAAGGTGTTTGAAGTCTTTCATGTTGAGGCAGTTGGGACTTGGGACGAGTAAAAATGTCCCGTCTTGACACCAAAGGCAACAAACAACAACCAGGTAATGCAATAATGGCATGGTCATGCATGATGACAGGAACAAAGGCTTCACAAGTGTTGGCGTCCCTTTTTCTGCAAAATGTGAGACAAGAGAAAAGCATTGGAATGGACCGCTTATACTTTTTCTGAGACGATGACACGGCACATCGTATAATACAAGAAACAACGACAACTGTTGATCTAATACTACTGACTACTGATGCTTTTGACCGGAGCTATCCATCATCCACGGCTTATCTGAAGACAGAAGCTTTTCCGTTTTCCTCTTTTCTGTTTTTTAAAAAAGATTAAATCAACATCAGCTACAAGATAAAGACAAAGAAGCTTGAGTTCCAGTTTGTTGTAAAGGGAAAAGGGACCTAATGGAAAAAAAGCGATATTTGAAACTTTTTCTGCAAAGTCAAGACGGTAACTTGACACTTTCAACGTTTCAAGGTTCAGGGACGGACAGAAAGGACTTGGAGATGACAAACACGTGACGACGGAGACGATGGGAAGTTGTAAAGTCGACTCCGTGCCGTCACCAGTGTTGACTTTATCATCAGTACAAAAAAATTTCAAAGTGATAGCACAACATGTATACACAACTTTTTTACGCTCTCGTACACAAAGGAAGAGAAGAACCGTGAAATAGTAATCCCAGGTGTACAAAGTCGCATAAACGAGAAACGAGTATGTTGTGCAGGTGCAATAAAAAGTGGCATATTTGGTGTTTTGGCAGAGCAGAAAGGAAAGAAATCCTCATCTCTTTTACGCGACAAGTGTGAAGTCAAGTGTGAATGTACTCGAGACTCGAGAAAAGAACTATTTAGTTACGCATTAGCGTCCAATACAGGAAACAATGAAAACGGATGAATGCTAAAGTAAACAATGGAACTTTGCTCGCAATGAAGTTCTTTGTAAAAGATGAACCTACAGCATTGTTTACACTGTTGAGCCCGCTAGATTTTTCAGTTATTTTGACCATCATCAATTTCATATAGAAAAAAACGGTGGGTTTTGATTAATGCTACTATTTGTATGTATGACTATTGACTTTATAGCTTGAACTTCTGGCTCATGATTTTGCCACCTTTAATTTGCATGCAAACTGTTCCGTTGTTGTCTTTTAGCTTTAAGACGTGCGGTCAGCGGGAGCTCATTTCAGGTAGAATCGGGACATGATGATGGTCATCTGTATGCAAAATACGCTGCATGCATAACCTGCTTGCACTTTGCACCTTTGCGTGCGAGAAAAGAATTGCTTGTGTGTGATCCGTGATTCTTCTATGCCAAAATGCCACTAAGAAATTACAACCGGGCCCGATGATGATGATAAAAATGATAATGCAATTGAGTACTTTTTCAAATCTTACTACTTTGACAAGAAGAATAAGAACAGAACAACGTTGGGCATTGAACTTGGGTGGTCCTTCTCCTTTCATCTTTTGAGTTTTTTGACAGACAAGAACGACCATGCAAAAATGCCCGTTTACGTTTATGCAATTTCATATTGAAATTTGCGTAACTGAAGTGGACAATTGTCAATACTATAACGCGTGAGATTACTCGAATACCGTTTCGAAGGAACAATGCCAATACATTACGTGTGCGTGTACGAGTAATCAATTCGAATTATATGCAAGACTGCATTTACTTCTTGTTGGAATGGTCGAATGGGGAAGTGCACAAAAATTTTTTGCTCATGTGAACGAGTCTGAATTGTTCATTGGCATTGACAATCAAGATGCTTTATCAATGAAACTTGAGACCTGAGATGTGCTCGTGTGGCATTCCAATACAACGCCAATCCATGACGGAAAGTGTGAAACAGTAACAATTGCATTGTACTCTTGTGTAAGATCCATTTGATGAACAATTTAAAGAACCTGAGGCTAAAACCGGATGAGCTGAACAGAACCGAACAGAACATCTTGTAAAAGTGACTTCTTCGCGGATTGCTTTAGGCTGTAATAGAAAAAGAAGCAGAACAACACCAACAACAATGAAACAGTCAACTTTTGTTACGTCTCTTGTCTTATGTGAGCCAACGCAAATTTACGATTGACTTTCGATCTTATCTGCATTTTAGTTAGAGGAATAATAAAAACACACATTTCCCATAGTTGGACGTTGGATTAAGATAGAATCGGCATCGGCGGTCATCAGCACTGTCCTTGTTAGAATAATATGAAATCATATGAAGTATCAACACTGCTTGTCACCTTACGATAATCCTTTCATTCTGCAGTCTTTCTACACACTATCAAGCACATCCCACTACTGAAATTGAAATCCACCCTGAGCAGCAAAAGCAACAAAAATTTCAAATCCTTCTGGACACCGACGACTATAGCGCATCGCATTGAATACGTTTGCATCATCGTTTCATCTCTGCAAAATTCGAATTCAACGTCGTATAAAAACAAGCTCATCTTGCTGAAAAGCGGAACTTAAAAGTGCAAATGATCGTAAAACCTGAATTACACTTAACATCTGAGCTTATCCCCTTATCTTTTTTCTCGGAACACGAAAAAGATAGCTTTTAAAGTTACATTAACAATTATCCCAATTTGCCCCGATTGCGAACGTTTTTTGCTTTACACTTACACGCCGCTTCATGACAAACGAACGGGAAGGATGAACCATGAAAAATGACTTTGCTGTAAAATAAACAAAATTGTGACATGACATGGAGAAAAAGCAAATGAAGTGGCAGGACAATGACCGACGATGATGGACATCATTAATTTCTTGGAGTAATCGTCTTTTTTGCCTTTTTGTGATTATTTGATTATCTACTGTTAATAAAGGGAGCCACACGCAGTGATAAAATGCCACACGGTTTATATCTTCAAAATCTAGTGCAGGTGCAGACGCATATGGTGAATGCCTGAGAAACCAAAGGAAAGCAGAAAGCAGTGCATCGAAACTCAGAAAAGGGTTCATAACAAAAAAGTGGATTTTTTGCTTCATTCCATTTCCTCGGAACAAACTGACAATCTCACCTTTCATTATGTTTTCTCAGAGAATTAGAGTTTGCTTTATGTTTTGCAGTCAGCGAGTCGTTTGTGAGAATGAAATATTGCATGCAACGTTTTGGTTTGGTAAGACAGGAGATTTGATTACACTCTCCTTTCTGACATGGGTGCATCCCACTTAGCAATTAGACAATCACACAGTTGTAATTACTACTACTTGTCATTTTTGCATTGTACTCAGTGATCAAAATCAATTTTGCTCCGCTGGGAAAGAATTCCTTTGGTTGAATGAAATGATGGATGTAGAAGTAAACAACATACAGGACAAACAAAACGTCAAACAATGAAAAACATGTCATGAAAAGACTGTTGAGACAGATTTGGAGATAATTCGTTGTCTTTAATTTGATAACGAATAATAATAGTCTTGTGTAACAAATACAACAGAAAATTATAATTCATATCTATAAACGTTCAAATGTACAGCTTTGATAAATAATCTGAGAGAACTGAGAAGTAACAATTTTCATTCTCTGAATGACAACAATTGCAGTAGGCGATGTATTATATAAATCGTGTTTTGGCTTGAATAGAAAGATGCGCATTCGAAGATAGGCGTTTTACATTTGAAGGTGGTGTCGTACAATGAAAACAAAAATTTCGATACTTAGTACGCTTACAAGTTACAAACATCAATAACCGTTCTTAATCTTTATACTATCGTTCAAAGATGATGTTATACTCTTTGTTGAAGATGCTGCTGACTCTGTTAACTTCTTTTCGACATCTTTTAAAGCCCATTTATACTTGGCGACTTCTAGGGATTCCCATTCGGCTTTGAAAGCAGCCTTGGGGTCTTGAGGCATAGCCATCGCAGCTCCAGACATTTGATCTTGCATCACCCGTGACTGATCTGCAGCATTGTTTTCTCCCAACACTAGCGTGTAAATACTCCTGAGACCAAAGACGTTTAGGAAATACCACGAAGCGCTGGAGACCCATGACGCGTCCAAAGTTTGTAGTTCGATTCCCCGTTGAAGCATAGGTTTAAACCGTAACGTCAGTGGAAACGGAACTTTCGTTGTGACGAAACCGGAAAATGTCCAATTAATCCATCCACCAATCAGAATCATGGGTAAAACATTCGTGACATTTCCCTTCAACATTTCTGTCATCATGTTCGGATCACTCATAGGGTTTTGTGGAGCTGATTGTCGCTTTTGAGTCTTGAAATACCCGGTGTCTTCGTCATTGAAGAAGTGACGACGCATCTGGAAACTCTGCTCTGGTAAGTATTTTCCATTTTCTCTTAAGACACGTGCTCGAATCATAACTTGACTATCTTGTACCTTTGAAATGCAACAAAAAATCCTCATAATTAATATTTAATAAACCACCAGTATAGCATACCTGCATACACCATTTTTACCGATTAATCCGATTTCAAAATTACCCAAAATGTTACTTACTTGTAAAAGTTCAACTTTCTTCTGNCTTACTTGTAAAAGTTCAACTTTCTTCTGTGAAGATAAAAGAATGGATACATAATGTCGGACAATCCCAACTAGAAACGTAATGATGACTATCGGGACAAATACCCAAATTCTGATATCTGGATCGAGCACCAAGTCGTCTGCCATTTTTATCAAAATCTTATATATGATATCCTAAAACAATAAAACCTACGAAAAAAATATAAAGTTCTTTTAAATTAATCGTCGTTCCGTCGTGCCGCGTGCTGCCGTTATTTTAATTATTTTCTTCGCCCAATCACTTTTCCTAACTTCACAATTAAAACACTATAGGATATTAAAATTAAATTGGGTGACTTTTGAAACCAAAACTGAACAGAGTTGAACAGACGGGCACGGACGGGCACACGTTTGGGAGGAATTGATCAAAAGAAGGCGCGACGATGACGTGTTCTTAAATGCACTGGATTTTGCGGTTTTGTGTCTGCTTCATTCATTCGCCTTTGCCTGCCTGTCTGGGACGAAAAGGCTTGTTTTGTGCAGCAAAGTTAGCATTAGTAGTCATAGGAGATTGAGCAGGGAAAGAAAGGCGGTAGGAAAAGGATCCAGAGGCTCGATAAATGTCGAGTATGATATGAAGGGGGAAAGCGTAGTGCAAATGGGTAAAGGAGGTATAGGGATCGATGAACTGGGGAAAAGACTGGGGTGCGGGAGGGGTTTGAAGCCACCCTCTTTGAAAAGTCCCTTGGAAGGGAAAGATTTTGTCTGTGAGTGTTCGGCCTGCAGTGACACAGGCGAGCGAGAGCGGCAGACTGCTGAACACGGAAGAAGGCGAAGGAGCAAAGGCTAAAGCTGGCAAAGCAAGGGAAGAAGGCGAACATTTTCATTCTCCAATTCTCTCTTTGCCTTTCTTCGTCTCAGTCTCTGAGTGTTCGCAGCTCTCGCCTCACTTTCAGCTCAGTGAGCTCAGTCCTGTGGAATTGCTGTAGAGTTGGTGAGCGCTCAGTTCTCATTTTTTGCGTAATCATGAACCAAGAGAATCCTGTGGACAATGGCTCTGACAGTGAACCACAAAGAAAAAAGGCGAGATTAAGGGTCCATCCGTGTCCCAGTGACCTTTCCGCCGACTGTGACCCGCTCATTGTGTCCGATTCCGGATTTGGTGACCTGGGCTCTTGTAAGTATGTCCATCATGGCGACTCGGAGGTCTCCTCTTTCTTCCCATTAGGTACGGCCTTTTTCATATTCTGTAGTTTTCCATTGGCTCAACAGCTAGACTGGGTGGGATTTGGCGGACGTCATAGCATTATTGTGAGGGTGACCATGGACGGGCGCAGAGGGCGCCGGTCATGACATGATCAAAGTTGTGGGATTAGCTGGAGATATGAGAAAAAGTACCGGGATTCTGTATCATGTTGTTGAGTTGATTGGATGGAGATGGTGGCAGTGACATGGGCGAAATGCTAGGTTATGCAATGCGGGTTATCGGTCCGGTCATATGACCCGGAATTCATTTTGTAAAGATAAGCCAAGGAGTTGCTTTTCCTTATCGGTAATTCTAGAATGTGACTTTCAGCTTTTCTGTGTCCTCTGTCGCCTTTGTGTACTTTGGGTATTAAATTAATTTCAAATAACAACGGGCGTTTTTAATTTTTAGGTGTTTTCTTCTTAAAGATTTCGTATGCAAATTCAGATCGTGTGATTAGCGCACTAATTATATTGTATTTAACAGGTTTTTCTGATAGACGTTTAAGAAACGTATTTATGAAAATAGTTTGCCAAATCTGTACATGTTTGAATCAGATTTTAGTTTGGTGTACAAAGTCAGCTGTTCCACCCTGTCCATGCATGAAAAGTATTTTATTAGTCTTGCATGTAATGTTCTGTTGTAATTTTGCATGATATATTGTACATTGTCTGATTTTCAGGACCCACTTCCGAATTGTTTGACGATACGAATCATTCACTTTGCGGAAATCGAACAAAATCAATTGATACTTTGTCTTTGGCGACTGAGGAATTTAGTGATGTAATAGATCAAGAGGACGAAGATCATCAACCACCAAACCGTTTGCAACTGCAAGCAGTAGAAGAGGACATATGTCAGCAGAATACGAGCAGTAGTAGCAGCGACCCATTCTACAGTACTGGAGATTCTTTCAGTGCAAGCAGTGGACGCAGTAGCAGTCGGTCATCATCAACTGCCAGCGGAAATAATTCATCATCGTCGTGTGACGACGACACTGATTTGGACAACTGGGCTGCTGGACTCTTGTCTCATGCAAGTGTATCTTGTAGCCCATCCAAAGTCATGGTGCTCCAGCGTTTTTTGTCTCATTTGAAGAGCAACCCGAATGATGTACATATTCATGAAATTGCTTCTCTACTACTTTCCCAGCCGGAATTTGTGCAACGACACCGACTTCGACATGTTACGACGATTCAAGATGCTGCACGCTTGTTGAGGTAACGTACCTATTTATGTTTCGGTTGTTGTGCAAACATTCCAGATTGCATTGTTGTCTGCTATGTGATTGACTGTTTGAATGGAAATTGGTTCCTGTGCTCATGAGATTAATGTGTCCGTGTTTTGCTCTGTGTTTGTTACTAGATGCTCGAAGAAAGTGCTGGTCTTGACCGGAGCTGGAATTTCTGTGTCCTGTGGCATTCCTGATTTTCGTTCGAAGGATGGCTTGTATGCCCGAGTTTCAAAAGTGTTTCCACATCTAAAGGATCCGCAAAGTATTTTTGATATTCGACTCTTTCGACGCGATCCAAGACCATTTTTTCTTACAGCAAAGGAATTGTATCCGGGCCAGTTCGAGCCGTCATTGTCACATTCGTTTATCAAGAAACTGGAAATGAGAGGACAGCTCCTACGAAATTACTCCCAAAACATTGACACACTAGAAACGATCGTCGGGATTAACAAAGTCACAATGTGTCATGGATCGTTTGCTACTGCAACATGCATCCGATGCGGATTCCGTGTTCAGGCAGATGATATAAAAGAAAAAGTACTTGCTGGGGAAGTTCCATTTTGTCCCACATGTTCTAATCCGGAGGAAGCTAATAAAATTCAATTTCCTTTGACTGGGGAACCAACCGAGTCTGGAGAAGCTGCAAGAAGGCGTTTGTCATTCAGTGATGACGAAGACGACATGTTTTCTACATTCGCAGATCCATCTCCTCTTCCTCCTGTTTTGAAACCTGACATTGTCTTCTTTGGTGAAGATTTGCCAGACGAATTTCATTCTAATTTGCAGCTGGATAAACCTGATTGTGACTTGCTCCTAGTAATTGGATCATCCCTCCGTGTGCGGCCAGTTTCCCTTATTCCAGGAATGTTACCCATTGAAGTCCCGCAAATTTTGATAAATCGCGAGTCTCTTCCACATTGTCGGTTTGATGTTGAACTGCTGGGGAATTGCGACAACATCATAGCCCACCTTTGTCGCCATATGGGTCCTGAATTTTCTGATTTGGCGGCCACAGAGAACCTTTCCGAAGTGGATAAGCTACCGAAAGATGAGGTTGATAATTGCAACAATGATGAGAATGAAGTTCCTAAATCTGAGCACGATATTCAAGCACTGAAAGCCTGTTGGGAACCGAAAGTTAATGAGAAGATTGTTGACAAACTTCCAGGTATTTAATTGTTTAAAACACTTCGGGCTACCGTACAGACATACACAAATCAAGCAATTATTATAATTTCTGTTCACTGGTGGTATTTTTTGTTTAGAAAAATCGTATTTGGCTTGGAGACCACGTCAGTACATTTTTGAAGGAGCAGAAGAGGTGTATGATCCGGATGATGATGACAATGATTCTGACTCTGACTCCAGTTCAAGTAGCAGCGACTCTGACTCTTCTGAAGCTGACGGTGAGGTTGAGAAGTCGAATGATCAAGAGCAGTCTGCAAAAGAAGCAACGGCTTCTTCGCCGTCAGGTGATGCATCGCCAACAATCAATCCGGATAGGACTCTTTGATTTGCGTGTTTATCATAAGCCGAAACCACGACAAAATTAATAATTTTAGGTAGTTAGGAAAGTGAAGAAGTTTTTTTTTAGAAGAAGAAGCAGAGGGTTCCTTATACTCGTATCATCATTTTCAATCAGGGTAAATAGACAACCACACTTAGTTATAGCTATAAGTGTGGTTGTCTAGTTATCCTCATTATCAATAAATTATCATCCTGTAATCGTGTTGATTTGATATCGGGTGTAAAGTAAGGATTTTCATCATTTTGATTTCATGGTTCTTTTTAACGTTGATTTAATGATCAGCGTTGAATGAAATGATTGTTGCTGTCCATGTATTCTTGTCTGTGTGTGGGTAAGGCAGGGTTTCGTCTCTTCCGCTCTCACTCATTGTTTGGTCGTCAAAGTCCTAAAATAATTCTAGACTAATATGAATTTATGACTATAACTGTTATTACTACTATATTTGTGATATCAAGTAAATTATGATTTATTATAGTAATGATTTTAGGAGCTGTATTAATTTTTTCAAATTGTCAATTACGAGTTTAAAGTCTGCAGTTTGTTGTCGTGAGATAAACAAATGAAAATTCCTGTTGTAAATGGTAATTATATCATGGTAAGAGTTAAGGTCAATATTGTAGGGGTAAAACAATTGCTGGTATAATATTCGGAATTAATTATTAGTTAACCTCGATGTTTGTTGATGTTGGTTATGTTGTGCTCCCGTCTCCTATGTGTGTTCGTATAGTTAAATGCTGCAGCACTGAATTGTACATTTCGGTTGATTATATAGTCATTTTTTATTCAATTTTTGGTAGATCTGATAATATCTTTACATGGGAAAAGGGTCAGCCCGGTAAGGCAAGGTTTGTGTAAGTTCGAGAGTTATAAATGTTCCGAATATTTTGTTTACTTCTGAAAAGTTTTGATTTGGTAGGTTTGGTACATTCAGGATTTAATGTTCATGTACGCCTGATTTGATGAATTATAGATTAAGATTAAGACTAACTTGTCTAGCGTAATCGTGTTCCTTAATATTATAATTACTTTGTGGTATTCTAATTTAAAACAATAGTGTGAACAAATCATACTAAAAATGGATAAGATGTATAAGGTCTGTCTTCATTCATTCGTTTAGGTGTGTGCCTTTCGATTACGTGCATGTAAATTGGATTACAATCTATAATCTAATTTGCATAAGTTGAGAGGCACTCACTCGATTGGCAAAGATACCTATATCGAAATCATACTATAAAACGATTAATTAGAATAGAAGTCTTATGAAGTTACGAATATTAGCGTCGAAATTCGCAATCGAATTAAAAATGTATCGCATAGTGTTAAAATTCACCTTTGTAATTTAGCATAGCACTAGCACAGCATTGTTAACATATTCCAGAACTGATTGAAAACAACAAGTTGAAAGTTTAACAGCGTAAAAAGTAAAAAAAAATGAATTTTTGTTTTCATTATTCATATTATTATCAATATGATTATGAATATGATGTTGCCGATATTCGGTGAAAGCTATATAAGAATAATATGACAATGTGTAACAAATTGGTGAAATAAAAGAAGATAAAAAATGTTACTTCTTAATATTAACCATTTCCGACCTATGCGACTCAGTTTTTTAAAGTTCATGCTTAGTAAAGCATAAAAATTCGAAACTTGTGTGTTGGCAAACATGAAATTATGAAAATGCGTTTTCCGTAGCTAAAGCTTGAGAGAATGCGAATGCACCACAAACCAACTCACTTTCTTTCCTTTCAAACACAGCTGTTTCAGAAGCAGTTTATCGTACTCGTACGTCGTAGTCGTAGGTGAACATTTGGCGAATCACGTTTTTTGCTCTCTTCATTTCGAGATTTCGACCGACAGGATTTGTATTGTTTACAAACAATCATACAATAGACAAAGGTGTAATATTTCGTATCGTCGTGTTACTTTAGGTGTGATTGAGACTATTCATAAAAATTCGAAACTTGTGTGTTGGCAAACATGAAATTATGAAAATGCGTTTTCCGTAGCTAAAGCTTGAGAGAATGCGAATGCACCACAAACGCAACTCACTTTCTTTCCTTTCAAACACAGCTGTTTCAGAAGGTTTATCGTAGTCGTACGCAGGTGAACATTTGGTAAATCACGTTTTTTGCTTTCTTCATTTCGAGATTTCGACCGACAGGATTTGTATTGTTTACAAACAATCATACAATAGACAAAGGTGTAATATTTCGTATCGTCGTGTTACTTTAGGTGTGATTGAGACTATACATTAATTGTGTAATCGTTAGTGCTGTAATTTTGTGAACGATGCCAAAGAATAAAGGAGAAAATACGAAGGCTGTGGAAGCTCGTGCTCGCAAAAATGCCACTAAACAAGCTGAGTCGGACCGGAAATTGAAAGCTCAAGAAGATGCTTATTGGGCGGACGATGACAAAAATCTTGCCAAAAAACAAGGAAGAAAAGTATTTAACTTTTGTTCAAAATTATTAATTTCTTTAATTAATGGAACATTTAAACTTTAAACATTCATTTCTGGAACATTTTGTACGTTTTACTTCAGGATGAAGCAGAAAAGAAAAGACTTGAAAAAGTGCAAAGAAAAAATGAAACGAAGACAATGGCTGACGAAGAAATGGCATCCATGCAAGGCAAATCTCATCAAGCTCCTGCGAAAGTGACGCAAGCCCAAATCGCTGTATGTTCATATAGTTCATACTATTGTTATTCCTTATCTATATGTCTATTTAGTTGTCTTTATCATTCGATTAATTGAATGAAAACTTTTATATACATTGATTTTTTAATGAAAATATAGGCTGAAAATGAACGTAGAGAAGCCGCAGCAAGAAAGTCAGCAGTTGAACAAGCCAAACCTCCAAAACCAGCTCCAATAGTGGAAAACCTGAACAGACTGGAACCTGAAGACGAGGCACGAACGGTGGACGAAGCACTGAAAATGTTGACCATGACCGACTCGTCAACTCCGGATCGTCACCCAGAACGTCGTGTGAAAGCTGCTTATGCTGCCTTTGAAGAAGCTCGTCTTCCTATTCTCAAAGCGGAGAATCCTTCACTTCGACTGTCGCAATTGAAACAAATGATTTTTGCTGAATGGCAAAAGTCTCCGGATAACCCGTTGAATAAGGAAAGATTAAATGCTCGATGCTAATATTGTCCTTATAATGCAATTTGTAACCTTTCCTTACATCTTACATGCTTCAGACAGTTTCACTTGTCTAAATAATTCTTTTTCCCACGAATTACGAATTCCAGTACTAATAAATTAAATTATGCATAAAAATTTTACAGTCAACAATGGACAATTTTCAAATTCATTTTATACAACTTCACCGCCACTCTTATGATTTTTAGACCTGCGGGTGCATGTAAGGAAAGTAATTTGTAGATTTTTTATAGACAAAATGACATAATTATTCGGTTACCACTGTAGGTTCTACCTTCTACGTGTTGTACCGAAGATCATTATTTTTTCGTTATGTTATAATTTATAATGCTTTTCATGTTTTCATCATTTTCATGGCGCATGACGACATGACATGACACAGAGTACCAGAATACGAAGCACATATAGTTTCTGTAAGTATTGTGTTTGTGTTGTATTGTTTCAGAGGTCAATAATCTCAATATTATTGCTCTTTGTTATGTAATGGTTCAACTCCACTCGAAGTAAAGTCAGAAAATCCAAATACATATATTACAATACATATACAAATAGTTCTTAAAACTTAAACTGCAAGAAAGTATTGATCCGTAAAATATAAATTGTTGTTGTTTACAGACATTTATATTATTATTATTATTATTGTTATTATTGATTGTCTGTAAACAACATTTTCTTAAATCGTGAATGGCACACTGAATAACTTAAACATTAAATTAAACATGATTCCATGCGTTGTCAAGGGCATTACTTTATATGATTGTTCTATCGTTTCTTGTTTGTGTTTGTGTCAGAAAGTCAGAATTCAGAAAGTACTAGACTAGAAGAAAATCAAATCAAGGTTAGGTTTGTCAGTCAGTTTGTCGTGAGTTCAGTTTTGATCTGAGCTTTTCCTTTTGAGTAGGTAAGACTAGACAGATAGATTGGACGCGTCACAGATCACAGTCACCGTTACTTATTGCATAGAAGTTTTATTTTGTAACGATTCAATCTTGCTTGTTTTAAACAACATAAAGTGTTCATTTAAAATGGCTTCGTCGCAATCAGGAAACGAGACTCCGACATCGTCAAGAATGGTAACCCGTGCGAGTAAAGGCAAACAACCGAAAACTGTAGATTCTTTTGAGTTGCGAATCAGTCAAGATTTTCAAAGTGAATCATCGACAGCGCGAGAGGAAATGGAGCTGGAACTTTTGGAGAATAGTCAACTTAGCCAGGAAAACATTAAAATCAAAAGCGGTAAGTTTTTATACAGAAAGAAATGAAAGAATTACAATGCAAATGCTAATACAGTAAAAGCAGTTAATTTGATTATTTTTCGTCTCACTGTTTTGTACAATGTCCAACTTTATTTCAATTCCAATCTTTTATTCGCATTTCTCAGGTCGTCGTAAAAAGCTTGAGCTTGAGAAACGCCGAAAAGCATTGGTCCGTAAGAAGCATGGAAATGCAATGATGAAGTCGTTTGTGAGTACATTTAAAAATTTTTTAAATAATCATTGTAAATGCCTATGCCAGTGGCCGGTAACTCCCGACGTCCCGCGTCCCGACAGGCAGAACTCTCACGATTGTCGATGGAATGAATTATATTAATTGCTAATTATAATAATTATATTTTCTTCTCGTGTTCTGTGTAGGGAACTATTGTGGCATCTCTTCTGGTTGAGAAGAAGTGGGATGAGTTAGTTGAAGGGCGATTAGACATTCCCAAGAGAAAAGATTTACAATCGGTGTTTTCCATTCAACCAGCGAATAAGCGCAAGCGATGAGAAATCCATGTAAAAGTGTTTTCGACGAACGGTGGTTTTCTAATTTTCTTCCCTGATCTTAAATTAAACGACGCAATTATCGTATAAAAATTATTCAAAAATGAATTAATGTGCATAGACTCGTCGTCGCGTCGTGCTATACGTAGTATTGTTGTCTTTGTTTCGATGTTCTGGAATACGTAAAGTTTTAAACTGTGTTCACAAATTGCCAAACCGTATCCTTGTATTCGTGTTAGCACTGTAAAATATTGTCAGTCCATAAATAAAACGTGTGCCGTAAGCTTCGACACTACTGCATACATTTGATTATTTATTTGATAATTAATTTATTACTATTATAAAAGTGTAATGTGCATGCAGTATTGACGGGTCGTGTTATTAAATCGGAATCCGAGTTTAAGATACCATATACGGGATACAGCCGTACTTTATTTTGATTACATTTTATACTACAACAATATAAATATTAGCAGTACTATAATACGACTACTAGTACTAACAAATGAATACACACTACACACACGAAATGCGGCAAAAGAAGATCCATGTCGATGGGACTTGGTCATGGTCACGTCCACGTCACTTGGTTGTTGTTGTTGGCTACTGAGTTCTACTAGAATGAATCAAGGAACAGGGATGTCGCACTTCGCCCCTGTCGTACTTTCGATTTGCGTTCGCCAACCGTTCCAAAGCCTGATCTCTGCGGAGACTAGCAGTTCGGTTAAGTCGCGGGCGTCGAATTGACCACAACTTGACATTTGGCATGGTTTAAAAAAAGTCATATCATTATAGAATAGAAACAACGGCTTATATTTATTAACAACAATAAACATTTCCAGACCTTTTTGTACATAATATTTCATTGATTTTAATGTAAGTTTTACTTTCTTTGAAGAAGGCGTCGTAGTAGTAACAGTAACAATGTCCACGGGTGTTGGAGAGTAGGATCTTGATCGTCCAAAATGTTTTCGAAACGGGCACAGGCAGCAACAATTTCGATGTCTAGGAGGAACGGAAACGGATACACTGGATGTTGGATAAACAAGAACATCTGTCGTAGTTCCACATTCGGAATACGAATCCTGACATGAATTTGGAGCCGATCTTCCAACACGTTTATCTTCATTGTGACTTTCCATGACGTTGCTGTTGTGTCGTCGTCCAGGTGAGTCCATTGACAGGCCACGTAGACCTGATAAAATTATTTCGTCCACAACTTTCACGTTTGCTTTCACCTGCCCAAGAGCTTCGAATAGATGCCGTGTACTTTGAGGGCATAAATCCAAGTGCAGCTCAGATTCTGCCATTCTCGAGTAGAATGAAAAGTTTGAGCAACAAAATGTAAATCACATCCTGAAAATCTTTAGTGTTCGTTCGACGAACACGAATTTATAACCTCGTCTGGTCTGCTCAGTGACCTCAGAGGGCTGCGGTCAATTTGAGCACAACCATCACATTTCACTCTCGTTATATGATCATGAGATCAATGGTGGTCATTTCCTTATCCTTAGTCCTTAGCTGTTAGCTCTACAATATAATACCAATAAAACCAATGATTTCAATTACATTCTAAAACAACCCTATGGGCAGGGAGGCAGGGACATCCAAAGGCTGACCTCAATTTACGCAACACGACGTGAGCATTACTACAACAATGATTCTGTAGAGCAAACACACAATAGCATGAACAAGGAACAAGTTCACTGCATTATTTGTTTTATTGCCAATAATTACATGTATTGCATTAGTGTAGATCATCCATCGTTTATGGAGCTTTTTGTAAAGCATCGCCATGTACCAGTAAAAAAAATGACCACAAAACCGCAGATTTCTGCTTCTTTTGAGGTAACGAAATATTGTTTATTTTATCATTTTAAAAATCAATTGCGCAGTAGTATTTTGCTGTACAGCGATTCACAAAACAGATATTAGTTAGTATTACTATATATCAGATTCAATAAAATGCTAAATCGCGTCATCGTCGTAGTGTTTACTAATAATAAGGCGGTGATGCGATGATGATGAGAAAGACTTAGAATTGAATGCAAAACGATTCTGGGAATTTAGGTTCATCAACTGAAGGTGGGGCACGAGCTCCATAGGTCGTACAACACAATATAATCAACGCTTGGACATTAAGAACGTGAAATTGTAAAAGAATTAATATTATGTTGTGGTTAAAGTATACAAAGATCGAAGTTATAATCGTCTAAAAATCGTTATTGGATCATTGTTAGTAACATTAGTTGCATATAAGATATATAAGCCATGCCCAGCATAGCAATTAATTATTAGGTATATTTCGCAAACCGTATCAAACACTACAATTTCAGCTCTAACAGCTTCCTTTAAATTCTACCATTTGGTCAATCGGATAAAAACTTTATCCATTGATTGACAGTCTGCTGGACGTAGTAACGTAGTAAGTACGATATTAACATGGCATGGCAAGCCGTTATATAATAATAATAGTAATAATATAATATAATATATTATTTTTATATCCTTTATCCAGTCATTAACGTGCCTTTCTCACTGACATGACGTCGCAATTGCATAGGCCTGGTTTAAAGAATTTGAGCGACTTACACGAAAATTCAATTCATACATCGATTCATCACACAATCAATTCGTACTTTTTATACTAATGACAAGAATCTTATCAATCTTTCAGTATTCAATTCAAAAGCAAGCTCTCAAAGCACGTCGTCTTCATTTTCAATTCGCATTTTACCTATGCCTACAACCGAAGGTAACAGGTAACGTACCAAAAGTTTAAACATTGTTGTTATCACATTGCAACACAAAAAGGAACAATCACACCTAAACCAAGACATACTCAGACTCGCAATAATGCAATGGTATTAATGTTATCATTTCAAAAATGTATTGCATATACACTGTCCTCTTTAGACTGAGAATCACGGGATTATAATAAATGCAAAATAATGACATTCGTTTTAATATACTTTATAAAGAAAGCCGACAGTTTCCTTATTCTATAGTATTACATTACATACCGAACAAGATAACAACAAAATCACCTATAATAATGAAATAATTATAATGATTGGGATTGGGTGTAGACCTGTAGACTTAAAGAAGCAGTTTCATAAATCTCTAGACCGCAACAAACCAAGTGTAGTTGTTGTAATATAGACAAAAGTATTGAACAACATGAGCGTGAACCATTAAATTATTGATATATAAGATATTGGAATCTAGTGTCGAAGACTGAGGCCAAAGAGAAAATCAATGATGTCTCACTCCACAAAACGTGATCAAGGTGTTGTCTTGAACAAGTAAGCACACGGGGAGAACAGAGTAGGCCACTGAGTATTTGGACGACTGCCGGTCCAAAGTGTCAAAGATGAGAGTCGGATTGACTGCTCCGATTCGGTAGAAGATCCGCAAAGAGCAATCCAAGGACTTGTCACTATTCTCTCGGAGGAGCTTCGTCAGAGCGTAATCAGTCAACTCGGTCATTTCTTGAGCGCCGAGAGTAGCATTTGGTCGTGAGTCACCTAAACAAAGATAGCTCACATCAGTTGCCTGCTTCAAAGTAAAAATTAACGAAGAAGCTAATTATAAACGCAGGATCTGAGAAGACAGACTGATGTTACTTACTAGTAGAGGCTCTGCAGACGATAGCAGCAACACGATTTTCATAATTCCACCTGCGAATTATGCGCACCTTGATTCCTGAGCCCACGTAGCATCCAGTCTCTTCATCTGCAAACCAGAAAAGTAAAGGGTAATTAGCATACGGGACAGACACGTTGTGCTGCGATGAGTTGGGTTGAATGCCAACACAAACTGTGTGATCGTATCGGAGAGACACGGAAGATGCATGAAGCATTGGTAAAAGAGAATCTTGTGCACTTACATTCAAACGCTGTGTTGTGTTTGTGAGCCCAAATTTGCCATTCCACGTTGGCGTCACGAGGAAGTCTTGGAACTACAAGGTACTCTACGATCGCATTGTTTGTGCGTTTTTCCCACTCATGTCTGCATTCCTCTATAAACTTAGCATCCGTCACGTAGCAGATGCCCTTTGAATTCACCAATCACAAAAATCAATTAATACTTGTCAAAAAGAATGCATACAGCACACAAACACAAGAAATGGAAAACTTATACTTTTGCTAGTAACTAAATAGTACACGCATTCGCCCATTACAGGTTTGGCAACGTAATGGCTCATAAAGCGAGCATAAGGAGACAGAAAAGCAACCATAACTCACTTGAACGACGTCTCTCAGCTCCACTTTCGGATCCGTCGCTTTTATGATTCGGTTGATGTGTCTAAGTGCCAATTTGCACTCCATCCTAGCTCCTCCAACGACAAGTGTCATGCTTCCAGGAACCAAACCGATCTGCCCAGCTACGTAGATGATGTCTCCTACCTGAACCCGTGTAACGAAATCCCCCCAAATCCCCAAGAACCATTAAATTAACAAGTTTGTGACACACGACACCCAAACTATTACGACCACGGTCATTCTTTTAGACAGAAATGCGAGTGTCATTGAATAATAAATTGAGTCGATCGCAGTTCCAACTTTCAACTTAGAACGTACCCAGATGGCTTGACTGTATGGGCCAATGTTGGCTGGCGCCCAATGAGAAATCCCTTGAACATGCATGCACTGTCTACTGTTGATAACTGCAATGTCTACGTCCCGTTGATGAGATTGCGAGAGAAAAGCTAAACCCTCCAACAAAATTGGAGTATCCAAAGGCAAAGGTGCTTCAACACAAACGCGCACCGGTGGCCGCGATTCAAAGAACTTATTGTATTCTTTGTTGTATCCCGCGTAATTGTCCATGTCACTCACGTAGATGACAACTCCTATCAAATCCGATAACTTCATGCCATTTTCTTCCAAAACCCCTATGAAACAACCGACAATTATTAATTTTTATATTGAACGTCATTAAATCATAGAAAATACAAATCATTTATGAAACTAACGTTGGAGCGAAAGGAGTGCAATCTTCATATGATTACTGGAATCTGTAGTCATTTCATCGCGGTCACTGAGCTTCCCCTGAATTCCCATCGCCCAAAACCAACCTCCAACGTTGGTGGTTGTGCGAGGAGTAGCAGGGAATGGAATTGTTTCTCTGGTGCTTCGGAAAGGACACTTAATTTCAACTGGACTAGGCTGATGACCTTCCATTGGAGAACCACTGTCCTTGTCCCCATTGGTGTTATTTATCAGCATCAACTCGTTCATTTTTTTTGTTAAATGATAGTTTTCCTGTACATCACTACTTGAACGGTTATGGTTTTTGCACAACTCAGCATGTCCATCACAGCAATCAGCTTTGTCACATTCAATAAGATCCATAATATAATCCAGTGGTGTTTTGACCCTCGCTGGCAACTTAGGTTTACAAATTGCATCTTCTTCTGCACACTTAACCCGTAAATCATCAAAGACTTTCATAAGGGAACATTGCATGTGCATTCGTTCACATAAAACACTACTATTGAAATCACTTACAGGTTTCTTGACTAGATGCATCTTTTTTAATTTTAAATACCCTACTGGTGCAAAGGCATCGTCTGAGTGAATAACTCGTTCACATTCATCTCTGAAACATAAATTGTGGAACATGTCATAAATTCAAACAATTAAGAATCATGTTGTAGTCGTATTCCATAACTTAATATCCTTACAACACAATGGATTGTTTAAACAGCGGACAGTCTAATGTAAATGTTTCGTACTCTCCCCCTTCTCCACAGACATTGATTCCGTACTTTCCTTTCTGTAAGGGACCATTTAAATTATTAATTGAAAGCTGACAACACTACAAAGATGACAGATGATCACGATTAAAATTACTGGTCTTACTGATTCAATAAGATGGGGTTGCATATCAGCAATGGACCGTCCTAAATGTACATTTGGATCGAGACCCAGAGAAGCAGTTTTGATTAAAATCGCATTGATCCCACAGTCAATCATCTCTTGAAGCAATTCAGCTTGGTCTCTTCGCCACAAAAAGGCGAGAGAGACACAGCCCAATCTGGTGCAACTAAATATCAGATGATCAGATCAATTGAAGTTGATCAACTTATAATCCAATTCAACAATCACGTTACAAATGGCTTACACATTTTCCACTCGAATTCTCTGGTAATCCGAAAAGATAGCACCGACAGAAACAGCATCGAAATCTACTTCGTATTTGATATCACGCAAGAGACAATACAAATCTTCTACTTCGTCCCCTTCAGCAGGTGAGTATTCTTTGTCTTGAACCACTGCATCACCAGAAATAATTCTTCTAAACAGTGGCAACCCCATAGCTTCAGAGTACAATGCGATCCCATCATGCCCCACAGTTTGGTACATGTAACTGTCCGTTTCAGCTAAACAATATATAGCATCAACATTAAAGCAACAATAAATCAACTAAGATCGTGTCAATGCTATGAATATAGTTAACTTACAATCAACCGAAGGCTGAAGATTGGCCAAAGCAACGATTTCATGACCAGCAGCAATACACTGCATCATATTGTAGCAACTATCCTTCCCCCCACTAACTAACGCAACGACCCTCATTTTTAGTAACGAACTTACAAACTCTGTTGCTGACACTCTAAAAAATAATAATCTCGTGACGGACTTCTATTCCCTCAAAACACTAGCGATATAGTATTGTTAATTTAGGACCACGGTGCAACGAAAGACTTTGGTCAAACGAAATGAAACTCTCTTTTGGCTTCTGAACAGGTGTCAATGAAACGAAAGTAAACAAATTCAAAATGAAAACAATACAAAGGTAGTCGTCTTCCAAAGTTGTTGAGGTGTCTGATCGCCCCACTGGCACACAGAGGGTACGGATACGGAGTACCGGAAATTATAATTACTGTTGAAATGACTATTGTGTGCACGGCTCCAGTCGGGACAACAAATTGACCCACCGCCCATTCCTGGAATAAAAAATGACACGTGATAGTTAAAGTAATTGCATGGATTTTGGATTACCAACGACTTTCCTTCTCATGTCCAAGTCAAAAGTCATCAACAACAGGATGCATACCATAGATTGTCCACGTGAATCAGAGGTAAACAACCCAACTTGGCCGTGAAGATAATGACATTTGAAAAAGTACAAATGCTGTACTAAACCCGTATTCAACTTCAACTTATGAGATACTTTAAATGAATCCGGATTACGAAATTGCGCATTCTCAACTAATAAAACATTCATTCACTATTCACTACAAAGAATACCAAGTTATAAATAATGTGATCTGGCGATGACGACCTTTGAACGAACTCGCAGACTACACTGGAGGATAAATGCATTGACTGAGATAAAAACAATCCATAAATGAATCATAATTCGTTAAATCATTAAAAATGCCAGACAGAATGATTTAGCTTTTAGTCTCGCAGTCATAATATAATAAAAGTTACTGCTTCCACTAAACAGTAAAAGATAACGTCAAAAGTCAAACGTGTTTAGTGTTTGTCTTATCAAAAAAATTTATAACTTTACAAAACACTAAATTCCAACAAAGTCCAATTTCATTCAGGACGACACTTGCAGGACTTGCACTGTTATTGTCAATTATAAAATAAATGGAATCAACGACAATGACAAGTGTAAAAATAACGTAAAATGAAAATACTAAACGTATTACTAACGTAAACAAAATACAAATAACGAGTGTATTGTGTACTTACCAAACTAAGCTCTTTTTGAATTCACACTAGGACCGGAATAAAATTGAAATGGCAGGGTCAGACACAAAATAGAAAAACGAAAAACAATAATAAAAATTTATTATCCTCCTCCTTTCAAAGTTGAATAGGCCATTTCAGACGGAGAAACGGAAGTGTGGGAAACCTCAGTCTCATCAGTCTTTTGGTAGTTAGTAAACAAAACAAAAAACAAAGTTGATTATAGAAAGAGGAAAACGAATGAGTTGGAGTCCAAATGGTCCGAAAAGGAGGAGACGACGAACGAGAACGAGCGTGTTCTTGTGAGATCCGCACAAGAATAAAGTGATGATGATGTAAAAAGACGATATGGAGGCTTCTTCAGCTGCTGACAGACTGACTCGAAACGAAACGAATACGAAACTCAACTGACTCACGAACGATTGAAGAACACAGCTCAGCCCTACTCTGCCTTGCTCACAACGTGAACTCAATCGTGAACTCAAATCCTTAACTAAATCACACTCCACACAGGATCAGTATTTGCCTATAAGCAAAAATGTCTATACGGCGTCAAGCAAAACCATTTTTGCCTTTGGTTTCTTTCTCTGTTGAATCTCAAGTCGAAGTGGAAGTCGAAGTCAGCTTGTTTGTGCTAAACCCAACGAGAGAGACAAAAGATTTTATCTTTTATCTTCTTGAGAGGAGAAGTTTCAGTTTCATTTTATGCATGCTATGTTCCTCCTCCGATGTTCCATGATTCTCAAGGTCTTTTCATTTTTATGGACACACAAGAAGACACTGTGTGCGAAAACAATTTGCGATGCTCTGTGTGTGGGCTGTATTGTATGGTTTATGTGTATGTAAAGGATTGACGGATCATTATTCTCCTGGAAAAGGCAATTAGTATGCATGAAAATATGATGACGTAAAAGACGAGTTTAACGTTTCGCAAAAATGAAATACATCACTCCATTCACTTGATTTGCTTTCATTTATTTTATTATAATTGCAGAATACAGAGTTGAGTTTTGGCAAGGAGGAATTTAATTAGAATGCATAATCAATTCATAATACTGTAGGAGTCATTAATTTGTAAAGAATTTGTGTACGGAACGGGACATAAGGGAGGAGAAGATTAAGAGAAAAGGAAAAAGTCATATAGTCATGCACATGTGATGTGATGATTGTAAAGAATCTGCATGTTTAATTGGCAAAGAGATGAGACGGTGGAGTAGCGTTTAATTTGCATGCTTCCACACTATTCCACACAAGACAAGGCTCAAGAGAAGTTTCAAGATTGTAATGCCCCTGCCCTGAGTGATTATGCGGATCAAATGAACGGCGGATTCAGATTCAAGAGGTGTTTGACGCTTGAGAGAGTGCTTCGTTTTTTTTCTTTCGTTTAGCATTGTGGTTTTTGATGAGAGCATTTCCATTTCCAAACAGTGGGATTGGGAATTGGGAGATGTATAGGATAGGACAACAGTTGGTGAGTTGATACGTATTCGCATTTCGGCATTTCGCACAGGCATGAACAAGTCGGCACGTCGGTTTCTTTCGGTTTCGGATGATTCGGAGACATAATGCTAAAGGCGAGGAAATGAGGACGACACGACGACACTCCTCATCTGATAAGTTGTGTTTTGTGCATGTGTATTACAGCGTTTAGTGGGCCAAGAAAGTGTTGCGAATCTAATCAGATCTTGAGCAAGAGTTGGGTTTGCCTTTGGGAAGGAACGACGGTGACTTTTAGACGTTCCCTGGGACGTTTGCCTGCTTGGGATGGCGACAACTACGGCGTCGGGTGTCGAAGCAACTCCTCCGCTCTTATGCAACATTATGAATTTTGGCACTGTATCGCATGACCAACTTGTTGATAGAGCCTTTACACTATCACCCCTATTCTTTTATAACATGTTCAGCAGTCTTGCCGGTATGTCGAAGTCGATGTCGACATCAGTAGTCGAGTCGGTCGCATAGCACGAAACTGGTTTGGAAATAAACCGCTCCAATTAACTAATTAAATAAAAATGCATTAAATTGGAGTAAATATTTGAACTTTCCAAAACACACATTTATTCCTTCTGAAAAATCTATAACAATAAACTGAAGAGTTCAGACAATCCCTTTATGAAAATATTGCTTGTAATAATTCTCTTTTTGTGTTGTGTTTGGGACATTTTAGCAACAACAAGCAAATTATTGTATGATAATTTGTATAGAAATGCAACCACACCAATTGGAATTACATTATTTAAATGTAATGAATAATATCTAGAAACTGAATACAATGCGTACTCCTCTGAAGCACAACTTTGTTGTCTCTTCTGCCAACCTAATAAGTACAATACAAATATTACTACAAACTGAGAAGTCACTGACCGTCTCGTATAGTAATAATAGAAGTAATTCTTGATGGTGTCTTTAATTCAAGTAAGATCACTGAACAGTGATATTGATGTGATGAGAACTTTTTGAGGCTTGTTTGGTATAGTAGCATACGGGTCATTAAAGTCGAAGATGAAGTATAGTAATATAGAGATCAGGTTTTGGAGGCACATAGAAACCTAGTAAACCTACTAAAACGTTTATTTGTTTAAAAAAACTTTTCTTTAAAAAATCATAGTAATGATATTTGGATATATATATTAAACACTTTGAAAGGTTAAACATAATGAAGAGAATTATGATTTTCGTACGATGCACAAACTAAGTATCAAAATTAGATAAAAAGTTTTTCAATGTTAGTCACAAATAAAAGAAGTTGGCATAATTTCTAAATGTCCATATCACCACATAACGTTGATCTAAATTGTTAAAATAAGTGGATGACGATATTCCCTAAACCTAATCTGTACTTTTATAATATTGTGAACTAAAATGCCTCAATGTATTTTCGTTTAGGAGCTACTAGTGCTTTTCGGATGATGGAATAGTCCTCCACAATGTCTACTTCGTTGAGCATGTACACAACATAAGGACCAGTCACTGAGGTAGGCTTCTTTCGTTTCTCTCCGAACAAGTCAGTATTCTTTCGAGTCTTCTTCTTCGCCACGGTTTCAAACCAAAGGTCAGAGGTAAAGTCATTATTCCGGTCTTGTTCTAGACGATGAATCTTTACTTCGATCTCACTTTTAATTTCTTGATAAACCCTCATACGGTCATTCTAAGTAAAAAACAAATTAAAGAATCGGTTCCATTTATAGTTATAGTATAAGAGCCAACAAATATATTCCAAGAGTTGAAAAAATTATTAATAATAAATTACTACTTCAAAGTTTTGGAGAGCTGCAAGTTCTTGAGCTTCGAATTTCCGATTCATACTTTCCGTTCGATGAGTACGAAGGTTGCCACAAACTTCCACACGATTCTTCATTAGGGTTTGCAATTCTTGTAATCGACTTAAGTACTCTTTTGCCCTTCCACATCGTATTTCTTCCAGCTTTCGATCTACTTGAGTTATCCGTTCATAGTATAAACTATAAAATGAAACATCAAAATAAAAATACATTCACACATAGTCTCAATTGTCGATTCATGATACTCACAATTCACAAAAGAATCAATTAAAAGTTTATGAATATGAAAGCTTACACTTCTTTCACGTAATTGAATTGTGATTCTAATTCATGAAGAGATTCCTGATATCCTAGAAGTTTCTTTTCGCTGGATTCCTCGTCAAATTCTAATAAACAGAAATTAACAAATTAAATTAGAATTAAATCAACTACGGTTCATTTGTAATGAACGAGTCATGATTTTAATACATTAAACGCAAACGTAAACAAGAGTAAATGTGTCATTAAACCATTATAAGTTAACAATGGAATTAACGACACCCATTATGAATTTTATGGCCCCGTGACCCATTTAATTTCGAACTGGTATTGAAATAAGAAAAGAAAGCAAAGCACAAGTGAGAAGTGCTTGGGTGGACTAACCTGAGCTGTGTTCCGAGTCGGAAGAATCACTAGAGTCAGAACTACTGGAATGAGACAAGCTGTCATCCACGTCATCAGGGTCCTCAATATCATTATTGACATTTGTACACTGACTGATTGCCATCGTCCCTCTATCAGAAGGGTCCAATGGTTCCGAGGACGTTGGGTTTGTGGCAGAGGTAACATTGTTGTTCACTGTTTTAGTATTTTCCTCATCTTCACCGTCAGCATCCATCATGTTACCTAAGATGGTCGCCCTGGTCCTTCCTTGTGACCTCGTTCCCGTGGTGGGCATCAATAGAGGCCCATTCCCGTTCCCATTGACCATCTGATGTCCATTATTATTGGGCACAGACGTATAATTATTATTGCTACTGCTTCCAAGTCGCCTTCGTTTGCTCTCCATCACCAGCGTCGTCGTCGCTGCTGGGGATTCAGTCTGTTGGTCTTTCCCAGACCGAAGTCTCGCTGTCCTATGCATAATGGGTCAATTGTCTCGTCAACTGTCAATAGCACACTTGTTTTCGTAAAAGATTATTGTTAAAAACAAAACGAAAAGTCTTTCTCAAACACTAAAAATCACAATCACAGGCGGATTAAACGATAAACAAGCACAATATAGTAAAAACAGGCACAATTTAACACAAAAAAATCAACCAACGTGAAACAACTAAACAAGTTCAATGCATTGTTATTACAGTACTACAAACCAAAAAAATAACGTTCGTCTAGCAAAGTTCAAGATTTTCAAAATTTAAAAAAATATTTATACTGTTTGCTATTCTGGGTCTTAATTATTATGGTCCAAAAGGATTTTCACAGCACAAAAACAGGTGCCACACACACACTTCCGCTCCGTTCCTTTTTTATACTACAGTAATTTAAATTCAATTCATTAAAAAATCTCTTGCACACAGGCTATCATTTTCAATTTTTACTTTTACTATTTTGTGTTTTTAATTTTTAAAATTGCAATAGTACCAACGACAAACGTCGCAGTGGTATTTATGTTTAAAGACCTTGAATAAGTGTCCGAGCTTTACAAACAATTTCTGTTCACAACACTGGATGTTATTTTGTCCAATTACTCAAATCCATGGTCAATCACGAATCTAGATTTGAATGGTTTTCAAGTTTTCACTTTGAAAAACATTTGAAGAATTTCAAAAAATCCAAACGGTGAATTCCGTGTGAACAAGGCTGCTTGCTCTCCTCTCCTGCTCTGCTCTGCTGTGCTGTGAACGTGAACAACTCTGTGTGTCACACTTTTACTCGGAGAAGCTGAAAGCTGAATTGAGAATGCAATGTATTTTAGACGGATATGCGCATATCCTTCAGTGATATAGTCTTATAGGCATCTAGCGCCTTTCGCATAGTCAGCTGATGTACAGGGCGACAATTCTCATTGGTCCTTTCTCCAGCGGGTTACACTCAATCCTCCTCTAGCAATTGAAGGGTCAAAAGTCCAGGGTTTATCGTTTTTAATCGTTTTTAATCCCATTTTTATGATGATGACTTGACACTTTGGTGATTGTTGACGTCGCTGAACTTTATCACTTCAAAGTTCTCCCTCTCCGTCAAAACAGTCACAAGTCAAAGTCGGTCTCGTCTCATTCCGCTCACTTTCTCCTTCACAATTATTTTCATCGACTGTCTTAATAATTATTTATTGCTTTATACGTTCAGTGTAATTACGTCGGAGTTGTGATTCTGAATCATCTGGTGATAATTTCCAAATAAAAATGAGTTCTTATGGAACGTACAGCAAAAGGTCAAAGTTAAAGATTACCCAGAAGGATTTAATGTGTAAGAATGACTGCGGTCATTACGGAAATGAAGTGCAAGAAGGGTATTGTTCAGTTTGCTATAAAAAGTACAAACAAAGCTTGGGTCATTATCGACAACGGGAAGAGTCACCGCCCACGACGTCGTCGTCGTCAAGTTCAGGAGTGTTTTCGAAAGCGACCATTTCCGGTTTTGCTACACTTCCGAAAGCGGCGAAATTGTAAGTTTTCCATTGTGTTCAATATGATTGAAGCTTTCACTAATATTGTGAAACTAGTTGCCATGTTTCCTGTGTCAATTCGATAGTCACGAGTCTCACGAGGTCGAAAAGTTTTACAGAGTTAAATTGACTGACCAAAGAAAAAGTTGCAGAACTGGGAATTGGGTTTATATTTAGAGTATACAGGTTATTAGTTTTGTGCTAATGTAATGATTAATGTAATGATGTTGAGAAGAAATGAGTTTGTTCAGTCTGTCTGTTACAATGTTGAGAAAATGATTGTCACAACGAAGTTTGCTTTAAATAGATCCCTGGATTCTATTTCATCACCTCTAAGTGGATTTACGAAATTCGAAGAGAAGAAAAAGCATCAAGTTGATAGGAAAAGTAAATCTTTCCGTTCAGTGTTTGCTAGTCGGAAAAGCCCAACGCCCAGCCCTTCCAAATCACCGGACTTGAATCATCAACATCACTACGACTCACCGCCAATGGGGTCACCTTTGCATTCTGTTCGAAGGGATTCTGAAAGGGATCAAGTACGCTATGATATCAACCATTTCTTGAGTCAATTTGCGAAACAAATCCGTTCTGACGTTGTTCAAAAAGTCAAAAATTGTGAGGCTGAGTTGGATCGGGCGTGTAACAATGAATCCTTGACTGTTGACGAGATCTCTGACTTGGCTCAAGACTTTTACATAAATTTTAACAAGAAGGTGGACCTTGTACCCATTTATCAAAGTATGAATGGAGAAGACAAAGAGAAACTCATGGATCTCATCGAACGATACCTGACTATTAGCCTGTACAAGGAATTATTTAGTCCCGCAAATTCCACCACTGACGATGAGATTAAAGACTTAAAACTCCAATCTAGGTAATCAATCATTGGATGTGTTTATAACTATAATCAACTTTGCTAACAATTTATCAATAAAACAGCTAATAAATATGATTTTATTTTGTTGTGAATTGTAGAATACGACAGCTAAACTGGATCAACTGTCAACACTTAGAGGTGGCACTCAATGAACGCGACAAGCTTGTGCGAGACTTAGTTTTTGGGGCCATTAACGGTAATTCATTAAGTCAAGTCAATTTTGCTTGATTACGGCAATGGGGTTGTCAAAATTGTCATTAGGAAGTGCCGCTTGTATTGAGTCACGTAATTTCTTTTTGTTGCAAACAGCCATCATTGGAATGGACTCTGTGAAATGCCCACAGGACAAGCTGGACAATTTGACCAGTTGTTGTCATCAAATCCTTGAGGCGCTGAATAAATCAAACCAGACTCCTTCTTCTGCAGACGACTTCTTACCATGTTTGATTTACATTGTGATCAAAGCAAACCCTACTCGATTGCAGAGCAATATTAATTACATCAGTCGGTTTAGTCATCCCACTCGCATAGGAAGTGGAGAAGCTGGTTACTTCTTTACGAATTTGTGTTGTGCGGTTGCATTTATCGAAAAGTTGGATGCAAAATCGTTAAACATGCCAGAAGACGAATTCCAGGCGTATGTAACGGGAAGAGCTGTTCCAATTGGAAGTTGGGAGACGTACTTTTCGGAATCTATTCATTCCATGCAGGAGATGTCGAATGTTCTCCAGGAAATGGAAAAAAGACATGAAGACTTCCTCAAGAATGTAGAAGGTCTCCAGAGAAAAATACAAGATACTCAGGTAGGTTGTTTTTTTTGTGGTTTTGTCTTGCTTTCAAGTATGTAATGAGTTAGTGGCATGCATGCATATCCGTTCTCATTCCACTTCCACGGTGTCCTGGCTTGATGACCCTGCATTGTATGTTGCTGCTCTCCAGACGCGTATAAACATGATACTCTCGGGTAATTAGATTGGTTCTGCGTTGGAGGAGCTGCAGTTTCCTAAATGTCCTTCTTCCCTTGCTCCTCACCCTATTTGCATGCAGAACGAAATGAAGCTCATAAAATGAAAGACTTCATTTGAAGAGGAGCATCTCTTCTAGTTCGAGTCTCAAAAGGCCTTGTGTATATTGCAGGCGAGGATTACGAGCCATGTGGATTTGGTTTTGCAACGAACCCCATTAGAATTTAAGCCTCCGAAAGTGCCCACAAACATTGACGAGGAAGATCCGGTTCTGAACGACGCAACGTCTCTCCCATCACCCTTAAAACCTGAAGTGAGTACACGCGTTTAAATCGTTCTTTCGCTTGGGTTCGTTTCATCTTCAGATTAAGATGACAACGACAATAATTGACATCGTCATTTATTCTATCCTCTCATGTACGTGTTTACGTGTTCTTCCTGTTTGCAGGTGGTGCACGGACCCACCACAGAAAATTAATCATCACTCCACCGAATTCGGTTTGGACATGTTTGGTTTGGAGTTTGGAGCTACGACTTACGACGTTACGACCCGAATTCAAACAACGTACACGCCTTTTCACTTATTGACTATAATTTCCTCTGTCGTATTCGTATATATCGTATAATAGTATTGTATAGCCTCAAGTCATAATTCATAATGAAAGATTTGGTGTGATGTGAATCCTTATTTTTAATGGTATAAATAAAAGTCACCGTCGTAGCGTTTCTGCTAATATATCCGGTCATAAAACACTTGAGTTTACTTTGACTTTGAAGCTCTGTGAGCTACTGACTGCTGAGTGCTGACATAAGACTTTTCCTTGGATGTTAGAACTTGGAGCATAATAATGTAATCATATGAGTTCAGTCGAGAAGGACAGATGTTCTTGCCTCATCTTGGGAAAGGGTGTGATGCGAGTCGAGTCGAGAGAAATGTGTTGCATTGCATGTGAGATTAGGGTGATTTTATGACTTTTTCAGGGGTGCGACGCTGATGATGACGATGACTCTGACTTCCCTTTTTTGTGCTGGTGTCAATGGACGCGTCATCTTCTATTCACAAAGGGTGATTCGGTGATTGACGCTTTCATTTCATTAGGTCGACCGCCCCTTCTTTACACTAATATCAATTCGTGCTCAACAATTGCAGCTCGCAAGCAGCAAGGAACGCAGTCATTTCCGGTGTCGTATTTTGTCATCTTGCACTTATGCACTTGAACTTATATGATATTCCATGAAAGGAAAAAAAAGAGTTCCGCTCGGACAACTTTGTGTTACAAAAGAAAATGCGAAGGAGAAATGCACTTGGGGAAGTTTTGGAAGAAAGAGAAGCTGTCAAGAGTCGAAAATAGTCACGGGAAGTAATGAGAGAGGCGAGTCTTTGTGACAAGATACAAATGATGGAGCATATGCGACAACATGCCATGCTCCCGGGGTTACAATTAAGATTACGGCGCTGCCTTTGCCTTCTTTTCCCTTCTGTGAACTTCAACTGCACTTGCTCCACTTGTATTCTCTACCAAATCTTTACAATTAGCTCGTGCCTTTTTGTCCAAAGATTTCTTCCAAAAACTTGTAAAGATGCCTATTTGGTCTTTGAAAGCATTTAACCCTCTCAAATTGCTCATCTGTCTTGACTTTTAGTACGGTAAACTGCTTCAATCTGTGCAGTCGACTGGAGAACTTTGAACTTAAACGGCTGGAACATTTCTTGTTTTTCCAGCGAAACAGAACCCGTCAAAGAGTGCAAAAAAGCGGAGAGTTTCCAGTTTTCATCTCAGGTGATAAATACCGTTCCATATTTCTCTTTCTTTGAAAAGATCAAGTGCTAAATCTTATATACTAATGCTGCATGATGTAAAAATCTATTAATAGCCTGTGTTAATATTAAATTTTTGCCTGAGAACGCTGTATTTTCCCATTCTGCCTTCATTTTTTGGAGATTCCACTTTTCACAGTTGAAGGGCGAAGTGAGACATGGGAACAAGTGCAATGCACAGTGTGTTATTGCATTTCTCTCGTGAATACAAGCAAAAGGAACTAGGAAAACATTTATGATTTATTAGCATAACAATGCTTTCAGTCCTGGCGGCAACGACGATCATCGTCATACATTTCATGCATATCCAAGTCCAAACTGGAGATTGCTGGAGACTTGGGAGTCGGGGGAACCTGGAACATGCATAGGGAGATTTCAAACTTCAACTTGGGAAAGCGGACGCACAGCTAGCAATTTTTTGAGAAAGCGTTTGGAGCATGCATCGGGCACGCAAGTTAAGTGATGAGAAGGGAAGCGACAGTTGTTGCACTCTGCCACTGCCAATTTATCATTTGATACTTCATCCATTGCCATGTAATCGACCTGCCCTAAGGGCCATTTATTATTGAGTTGCTCCGTTGCTCGCTCTCATTTCTTCGGGATAATAAGTAATATTCATTCCCTATGTCGTTTTATAGATTTAATTTAAATGCGATTGAATCTTTCTTCCAACCCTATCTGCAACGGCTGTAAAACTCGAATGTACGAGTAATAATTGCTTTCCTTGTATCAAAGTTGATGAAATTTGCAGCGTGATGAGAATTTGGGATTTTTGAGATTCTCTGGAGTGAAAAAAGAGGGATGTGGAGGGTCCTTGTCTTACACCGAGCTTGTATGATCATTCGCCCCTTCCTGAAGTACCCAAGGGATTGAAATCGGTGCCCGGGTTTTTATAATGAAGAACTGACCGGTTTTATGAGCTTGCCTTTTTCCATAAAGGGATTTGGGAAACGGGAAGTCATCGTTTCCCTCAACAGAAGTGGCTTTGTTTACATTCTGATTTCTGACAGAGAAGCCCTCTCCAGTCTCCATTTGGAGCCCACAGATCAGATAGGAACAACGTCCCGTCTCAGGGCATCACTTTTGTCCTATTTTTACCCGAGTTCGGCTACAAATCCTCCCATCACAAACCGAAAATGAAAGGTTGACTTTGTTCATTCTGAATTGTGAATTGCAAACAGGAAGAGTCTAACTTTGTCTTTGTGTCCTCATCCATGTTCAACTTGAGTAATCTTGCTCGAAGCATTTTATAGATCTTATTGTTTAAAATTTCACGAACGAGTGACAAGTTTCCAGCCATTTTGTCATACACGTCAGCTCCTGTGCTAACAAAATTAGACTTACAAATTGTGTAGAACAATTCTTATATTAACGCAAGTGTAAAACGCGATAATTTTGTGAGCAAGTGTGCTTTCATGCTGCTATTTTCCCCAATTTTTGCACGGAATCCTAAAATTCATAAGTTTTGTCCAGCAGGAAACTGGAATTCGACCGCGACTCACTGGAATTCAATGGAGTTGTCAACCAACATGTTTCTAACTGAGTATTTCAATGTGTTTGTATGTGCTGGTCGACCCAGATATAATTAAACGGAGACCACTTTGCCTTCTGCACGAAGCACACAAAGTCCACATAATTTGTTATCGCATTTCTCCAGTTTCTGCACGGTACTGCACGAGTGTCCATTTTCCCTTTCCGGATGTTAAAACACGGGTAGATTGAATCGCAAAACTCCTTCTTTTGACT
The DNA here is from genome assembly GCA_019776145.1 of Harlomillsia oculata. Taxonomy (NCBI): domain Eukaryota; kingdom Metazoa; phylum Arthropoda; class Collembola; order Entomobryomorpha; family Oncopoduridae; genus Harlomillsia; species Harlomillsia oculata. Next base: position 1,593 of record JABASF010000188.1, on the reverse strand, counting down.
CCTATAAGATTTTATGATGTGCTAAACTTCCAAGTGCGCTTTTATGACTTCACAATAACGGACATTCCGAGAGTCCAGAGAGTCCTAAACAAGTCAAGTGTGCATTTTCTGGGATGTTTGTTGTGTGACCTGTAGTGACCAGTGGGACTGACCTTAAAAAGTGCTTATGTTTTCATGATCGAAGTAGCCCATAAAACAAGGTGTAAAGCGAAGCTCAAAAAAAAAGAATATTATTTCCTGCAACTTCAACGAGCCCTCTTGAGTTGTAAAGAACGTGACCGGACGACCCTCCGATTCTTGCTTGAAGTCTAAATGGAGTCCATTGCAATCAATTTCATTCAATCAGTATAAGATGCTGTTTTGGTGTCTGGTCAGCGTGGGAATGATAAGCCATAAATATCCTCATTTCCTCAAGTGTCCTAAGTGGTCTCGCGAGAACTCCGGGAAGACAAATGGCTTTTCAACTGCCTGTTCCTTCCTGTCCATGATTTTTCGTGGAACATCTTTTGTGCCTTGAGGAAATCTTTTGGTGGGATTCTTTCTCTTCGATCTTTTTCATGTCTCATGGTTAACCAGACCATCAGGAAAAAGCTTTTTGCACGTTTTGCCATTTTCCAAGAACAAATCTCCCCAACCGTAGCAGTGTCGAGAAAAATTGTGAGACAAGACAAAAAAAGACATCATCATGGCCATGTCCATGTCCCTCGACTCAAATAGTGGCACTCCTGTTTCTCCAGCAAAACTCCATTCTTCCACGGCTGAGTTGGCTCAACGGTTCCTGGAAGAAAATGTGCGGAAATGTATCAAACCGCGGATTTTCCCGGTGAGTGCCAAAACGTGCCTTGTGCTTTCCGTAGTATTCGTAGTTGACTTTGTTATCTTTGCTCATAATCATATTATGTTCCCTCTCGCCTTTCTCCTTAGTTATTATTCCTGAGTCAAAACTAATAAAACCGGGGTGACATTTTCTTCCTGGACACATAATACATTTCCCAAGCGGCCCACTCGACTTTTTGACTACTTTGCTTTTATGATTTTCATTGTACATTATGTTTTTAGTTCATTGTTCTACATTGAAAATGCCACACACGAGGCACATGCGATGAATGACTCCTGAATTTCTACTTTGCTTTCCTTCAAGACGTATGATTATGATTATTGCCTTACTCAATTTCGGATAAATTGAAATAGAAAGGAAGGTCATTATCGTAAAGTCCAAGTGAGGCAATGTCCACCCAACGAACTCGAATCTCCTCGCACTCTACTCTTTCTGTGTTCTGTACTTTACCATTTGAAGCAGAAAAGTGAATTTGTACTTTATTTCTTCAGCTTCAGTTTCATTCCTCTCGTTTCACTGAATGAATTTTATTGACTCATTCAAATCCTTTCAAGATTTTGGTTTACTAAAAAAAATTCCAATACAGTGCAAAACAAACGTATAAAATAAACTGTTGTTTCAATTTATTGCAGTCATTCTCAGTCAAAGTCTCTTTTCTGTAGCCAAAAATCCTCTTATTTTCTTGGTATCTGAAGCTTTTCGCGTAGTTTCATCGTTGCACTGAACTTGAATAGCATTAGCTTGACTAGACAGAC